>JARFNW010059386.1:3671-13811 GCA_031763155.1 Dirona albolineata | reverse complement strand
AGAGAGAGAGAGAGAGAGAGAGAGAGAGAGAGAGAGAGAGAGAGAGAGAGAGAGAGAGAGAGAGAGAGAGAGCGAGCAAAGAAATATCATTCCAAATCTCACCATTGAATGTTGCCTTATTACAATTAAAGACACTAAATCAGGTTACTGGTTTCTAATTTCTGAATCCATATTGCTGGTCTAGGACAAGTGATTATTAAGACTTTATGTTCAAACAACAATCTAAATAATATCTATTGAACAAAGACTAATTTCACAAAGCTATAATGCACATTCTTTTACCTTCTTTCTAAACATTCAACACAAACAGCCCAGGTTATCATGATTTAAATTTTACACAAATGAATATTTTTGGCTGCGAGCTTGATCTTCCCTTGTTCCTCATTCTTCAGACTTCATTTATATCACATCAAGTTTTGCTGGCCGTGGGATTAACAATTCACAATATATTCATTGTTTGGAAATGACAAAAAGCTGAATAATTTATTTGAGTTGGTCATAATTCAAATCCCCAAGTCGATCTAAAAAACAATCATTTCAAAACTAGCATTAGGCAGAGGCGTTCTTCCTAGCCCCTTTGATTTATCTATACACTGGTCCAACAATGAAAGTTGTAAACAGCTCAATATGACATAATTTTAGCTATAGTCACAACATTTCCATTTCTCCTTTTTCAAGTGTTCATAATCAAACTGTCAGTGCGAGATTTTCTAAAACAACAAAGTAGTTGTTACTGAAACAGACGACTAAAGGATTGCGTTCGACAGACATGTCAACAAAGTAAATATCATTAAACATAAGATTATCTAAAGTGACCTGAGTATAAAACAGTGAAACAACAAACTCATCTATCACAGAAATTGTCAGTGAGTTGTTTCTTTTAATGACATGTCACAGTTACAATATCCTCAGCGATGAATTCTCTGCGTTGGCAACATTGAATACCATAGCATTCATTCTACCTCACCCCTTTCCTTATTAATCCCATGATGATGATGATGATGGTGACGATGACGATGACGACGATGGTGACGATGACGATGACGACGATGATGACGATGATGATAATTATGACAATGACAATGATAGCCAACAGTTGACTAGGGTTAGGAGGGTCATTGTCTCATTTGACATCATGATTCATTGGGTTTTTATTATTATCTAAAAATCAAAGAAACTAGAAACCCCTGAAATAGAATTGTAGCATGCACATGTAATTACATTTGCAAAGACAAGTGATTCCTCAAATTACAACTATCACTGTAGAAGACAATGTTCAAACAGTTCTTTGTTTAATGAAACCCACAATCAAACTGCCACTGCCACCACCTGCTGAGCAGAGCTGGGAATGCTATAAATGAGAAATTTAAGACAAGCAAGTGATCATCCCACAATATGAAAATACACTTATATTGTAAAATGTAAAAAGTATTATTCAGTGCTATGCAGATTTTAACCCATGAACAACTAAATGCTGGCCTGAAGTCAATGTCTCAGCTATTGTAAAAATAAAAGTGGGTGAATTTTACTGACCAAGCAGTGGTTAAAAGAATGTGGTAGGGGGCCTTGTGAAAAGTCAGTTTTATTTTGTCATCGATCAGAACATATCATTATTCTCACTATTCTAGTGCAACTAAGGTATACTGTGCAATTTCACCAAACTTTTTCTTGTGCCACATTTCTAGTTTGTTATATCCCAACATGATGCAATAAGTTGAAAAAGCAAACAACAATGAAAGGCTATGGTAATAGGCAGTATGTAACATTCTTAACTATTTTACAAACATGCACTACTTTAATATATCCATTCATTGCATCATCTTCTGTGTCAATTCTAAATAACTATCTTTCGTTCTTTAACATTTCCTTTCTACCTTTCGGTGTAAGGTTAAGTGTGGACAAAGTTTCGCCATTGATCTCTATCCAGAGTCTTCCTCTTTGCATCCAAATACCTACACCCCCTCTTTTCTATCACCTCTGATATTGTTTCTTGCCATACTTTCTTTGGTCTACCTTTCTGTAATTTACCTTGTTGCGTACATTCTAAAATTTGTTTCGGAATCTAAATAATAATAAATAAATAAATTCCCTTTATTCATCCCAGAGGCAAATTTGTCTTTAGGGTCTATTCCGAGGGTAGACCGGAATAACCCAAGCATCAGCCGCAGTGCAACGCTGCAAAGTGGGATCAAGGTCTTGAGAAAAAAAATCCAGTGGGATTAGAACCTGTGACTTCTCGAACCAAAGGTGAGTGACGTAACCACTGCGCCACCGGCTTCCAAGGAGAAGCAATAACATGAATTTCATAAAATGAGAATTCCAAGCTCTAGACAATAAACTTTGTCTAATCAAAAATTTAACGTTAACAATAAAAACTATTCTACTTTTAAGACCCAGCTCCAGTCCAACTCTCCTCTTGTCAACTTGTCAAACTACTGGATGCTGACCTCATGAAACATTGAAAACTCTGAAACAGTCAGAGAATCCTCGCATCCAGGATTCAAACTGAGAATCTCAATGTCCCCTAGTGATGTCATTATCTACTACAAGTGTTGCTTGCTTACTATAGGATTAAATTTGTAAATATGTAAAATGATTTGTTATTTCCAGCTATGAAAACCTGGTTCTTTGGACCCATGATGCATTGCATTCGTATCATCCCATTCTTTTCTTGCTTTAAGATATTATCGTCTGTTGTAATAAACTTTCCAATAAAGTGTTCATTAGCACAAACGTATAGTTTGTACGTTTATGATTTTAATGTTCTAGATATTGTAATCTTTATTGTTTGCCCAATTTGAGGTGTATGTATGGCAAGAAAAAGTAACAATACAACCAATTTCATCTTCTTTTTCTCACAAACTCTAGAACTGCAGAAAAAAAAGTCACTTTGAAATTCTATATCTAATAGTACAGCAGCATTCTAATCATGCATGTATTTGCTTCCATTGACATATTCAAATACTTGTACAATCCTACACAATACCGTAGTCAAATTATACCTGCAGCATATTTCAGTGTAAAGTCTGAACAAAACGAGAGTAATTGAAATGAAAAGACGAATGGCATTTTCAAAAATATCAAGAATTCAAAAAGATCAAATTTTAACTGATTTTGAATTCAAAAAATGGTATGAAGGAGAACAAACTAATTTGAAACAAGACTATGAATGAAACAACCAACTCATATTTCTGAATCAAAGTTTTAAACTCACCTTTTAATAGTTCAGGGTCACAATTTAAAAGAACTAAATCATTGCAAAAAAAGGAAACAATATCAGGATAGTTGATTATCACGCAAAAAACGATTTTCAATGAATCTTAAAAGATTAATTTGTCATGATTTATAATCTATCAAATATATTGAGAATATCAGACAAAATTATAGAGTAAAAGTAAAGAGTAAAGCGAAGGTTAAAGATTATGAACTGGATGATACAGCAGTTTACTTACTTTTGAAAGAAAATAATTGTATAATAATATAGATTGGGTAAAATATAGGATTGAATTAAATACAAGGGACTTACCTAGCAGGGACACGATAACAATGACAAAGTCAAATATATTCCACATGAAGCGAAAATAGTGATGTCGCAGTCCGATTATCTTAATAATTGCTTCCAGGGTGAAGATAGAAGTAAAGATTATGTTCATCATCTCCAGTCCTTGCATTACTCGATCTGGCTCCTTGTAGTGTTCAATGGCCATCACAATCATGTTGAGGAAGATCAGAATTACAATGGCCAGCTCAAATTTATTGCTCATAGCCAAGTTGTAGAAAAACTGCTGTATTCTCCTCTGTGAGGCATAAGAAATTGAATAAAAAATTGAATTACCATATGAGTTATTTGATTTGAAATGATAATATACAACAACATCCTCTTATTCACTGAAGTTGCTTTAATAATCCTGACAATGAAAAAAAGAAAAAGAAAAAGAAAAAAGAACAGTAACAATACATCTTCGGAAGACTTGGCACCGCATTGAACACATCAAATATCTCAAGGCAAAATTAAACCTTGTTGCTTTTTGTTTTTGATGAGTTGTGCTGGAAAATATTATTTCAAAATTGATATAAAATTTCACAATTTCTAGTGGCATTTATCTTTAAACTCCTGCGGCATTAACCATCTGAATTAAAATAATGATTATGGATGTAAGTTTGTAGACGCAAAAAGGAAGACATTGGATAGAAACCAGTGGCGAAAGTTTGTTTATGATGCATAAGCCTTACACCGAAAGGTACAAAAGGTAAATCGATCAAGAAGAAGCCTTGTCCATTCAAATTAATTCTCCTGCTCTTCCTTCTTGTCCTTAAATCGTGTGGAGTCTTTATTTGGTGGCCTATGAGGCAGATACCTCTGCGTAATGATTTCGTATTTGAGTCATTATAGTCTTCTTTTACTTGTCATGAACTTTTGTTCACATTTTAGATGAGCGTCAGTTAAGCATTAACTTTCTCCCTGTTCAATAAGACAAACTAATGGCCAACCCCCCCCCCCCCTTTTTCCATCCCTTTCCCCCTATTCACTCCAGGGTTTGCAACGAATACCAGACAGCTCGTCTCTTCTTGTCCCACTATGGTCTCTTGTCACTGAAGGCCTTAAAGGTAAGACATTTTCTGTTTGTTTGTTTTTTTAAGAGGCATTTCTCTAATTTCTGCATTTCTATATCAGGTAACCCCTTAATGGGTTTTGGGTTTTTTACGCTACTTTCTTTTAAAAGTAGCCTTGTCCCTTAAAAATCCTGGTATCATATTTCACCTTAAGGTTAATGGCAATGACACAGGGTTTTTAAAAATTGTTTTTATTTCCCTTCAGGAGCCATCCAACAGCAGCGTTCCCCCAGACCTTGTTATGTTGGATACGACCAACGCCAGCCTCTTCACAGATCTGGAGAACCTTGACTTCATCCCCAGCAGGGACAATGACACGGTTCACATTTTCTACGTCAAGCCTGGCCAGGCGCGGGCCAACGACATCCTCAACAACGTGGTAAGCGCTTTATTCAAGATTTGGTTTTAGATTTAAACTTTGAACAGCCGTGGTTTCTTTCTTCTTTTTTTTTTGGAAAATGGTATAGCTTCAAATGTAAAACGAGTGTTGGCTGATGAAGGCGAGAACTGAAACATTATTTGTTGTTTTGTTACTTGTTTTATATTTGAAGCTATACCATTTTCCCCTTTTATTGGGTTGGATTTGTTGATTCTGACAGCCCTCATCCCTCAGTTTACTTTAAATTTCTTGGTTTCATTCAGAAATGTATGCAGCAGAAGGTGCTTCTATTTTAGACTACTTATGAAATTATCATCAAAACAGGACAGGAGATGGATTTCAAGTTGCATCTTTTTACTCAAGCTTAAGATATATTTTTTAATCATACCTTGAAGGCTTTGGTCTTGGGATTAACATCTGTAATTGTCTTTTAAGCAGTTATAAACATGTTATACTGAAAATTGTCTTTCCCCTCACAAATATTTTTGAACATTTTAATATTGGGATTGCTGGTCTTTTATTGTTGTTGGGGGGGGGTTGGTTTTTTTTTTTGGGGGGGGGGGGTGGTAGCAGTAATGCTTTCCATGTCATATTTATATTATTTAAGGGTTGTTATACATTTTATTTATTTTTTGGTCACGCCAGTTACAGTGGTTTCACTTTGATCATTACAATGATGGAATACCTATCACCATGATGCAAACCTTTCGTTGTCAATCACCTTTTTTTAAAATTAAATTTTTTTATTTTTTTTAACAGACTTCCTACAGCAATGTCCAGCCCCAGTTTGTAGAGTTCTTGCATGCCCTGGGATGGCCAGTGGACGTCCGCAAACATGCCGGATGGACCGGCCACGTCACCACTTCGTGGAAGATCACAGAGCCGGATGATATGGATGGTACGATTTGATGTCCTCTTCATGTTTGTTATGTGATGGTTTTTGCATGAGGTTTAGTACTTTGATTTCTGAGATGTGGCATGAGATCACCAGCCAGTGCGAAATTAAGTTCTAATTTATTATTGCAATGTCACGTTTGAGAGTAAGCAGTCTCTATTTAGTAACTGCAAAATATTTTGGTTTAGTGCTTTTAGACCGGGTTATATTTGGTGATGTTAAGAAAATTGTGTTCACCGATGAAAAGGAACACATTTTTTAACATCATCAATTGTAAACCGGCCTAAAACAAAATATTTTGCTATGCTGGGACCGAATTGATCAGCAGCTGATGAGAAAGTCCATATTGGTATGGAAAAAAGGACTTTGTGAAGCATCATTCAGCTAAAAGTGGGCTCAACGGATCACACTAAGCAATCTTTGCATGGCGCAATTTTAATTTTTTTTGTTATTGCATTAAAAAATACATAACTTTGATGTTTATTTTGTCATTCTTATGTAGTTAACATGTGTGATTAGGTTTAAGTTCTTCTTACCATGTGTCAAATGAATATTGATTCCATTAAAAACTTTAAAAGTTATAGAGCTCCATAGTTCGGCTCCATGTTTATGCCTCACCCTATATATATATATATGTGCCTATATTCTATTTTGTAAAGAAGCTGGTCTTAAAAACAACTGGAAATTCCCCCCCCCCCCCCCTCCCCCTTTCTCAAATTGTTTTTGTCTCCAGACGAGGACTACCAGACGGGGACAGGAGGCAGCCTGTACGATGGCAACCAACAAGTCCTATACTGGGCCGATGTCCTCTCGGAAGTGGCTATGGTTGTCCCGTCTCCTGAAACACTGAAAATGAGGACTTCCAGCACCTCCGAATCAGGTACCCACATCAGTGGTGGTCATTTTCTGGGGATCTGTGTAAATCCATCAATTATATTGTATTATGATCAGTAGAGGATTTTTCCTCAGTGCTAAAAGTGAAAGTAGCGACTTCAAGTGTAAATGATTGTTTTGATTGGCGGTCAGGATTTCACGTTAGTTTCCGTGAATGAAACATGTTAGAATTCCCTATCGTTGTCATTGGGTTGGTTATATCTATTCTAAAGGTATGGAAATCACTGGTCACCAAGTGTGCCACAGCCAGCGCATTCGGGAAGAGAAACCTTTTCCATCTTTTGATTTTAAACGTTCCTTAAAAACTTTCCTGTTCTTACACTGACTTGAAGATTCATCGTAAGTCAGTGTGAGAATAGGAAGGAAGGCTTTTTACAGTAGTTTTGTTGCATGTAGATATTTTGTGTTTGATTGTATTTTATATTATTTTATTCTATTTTTGTTATGATTTTTAAGAATGTGGATCGCCTAGAGTCTTACAATCAAGGAGTTTGTGAATTGTAAAAACGTTCAGCATTATTATTATTATTATTATTATTATTATTATTATTATTATTATTATTATTATTATTATTATTATACTTCACTGTATACCCTAAAATAAAAAGAAATAGAAATCCAGTGATTATTTTGCTTTGAGTTTCTATCTGTTTTGCTTCTGGGAACTCAATGTTGAATTGCTATTATGTCAGTGTTGTTTAGTGCACACTTCCTACCGATTGGTTTTTGCCAGTCTAGAATCAGCAATAAAACAATGGCTATAATTGGGAATTTTGAAGTTGTTTGTTCCTGGAAACTAAGATCTACTTCATCTGCATAGTCTCCAATTGTCACTTACATATTTTATGATGCTGTAATTAGTGTACACTGGTCTCCCAGGATTTGAAGCAATTGTCCAGTTTCATCGTCTGTCTATTCTATTCTTGGCTATTCTAGTCAATTTTTCGCTCCACCATATTTTCCCAGACAAATCACCACCCACTTGCCGAGAGGGACTGCTGACGAGCTCCCCTGATCTGAATGCCGGCAAACCCAACACTCTGCTCCTGGAGGCAGAGAGAGCCAGCGCTGCCAAAGGGAGCTCACTAGAAAGCAGTTGGCCACCTCAGGACTCTGCCACCTCGACCACCTCCAACGCTTCGGGGATCAAATATCGACGACTGGGAAGACAGCCAGCCTCCATGACAGGGCCGGACACCAAAGTGTTGGTGGTGTGGCTGGAGAGTTTTGAGGACCATCACAACTTCCCCGTTGGTATGTGCGGCAGTGTTTGACCAATAAACAACCAAGCATTTTAAATTCCTATCCACAAAGCGTTATAGTTATAGTTAAAGTCAACGCAAGGAAATGAACCTCTTATTTTTCTCCACCTTCTTTTTTTAATAGACTTCCTGTCTAAATGATAATATATGAAGAAAATATGTCCACCACCAATTTTTTTGTTATGGAGGCTTTATGGAGTGCCTAAGTCACTCACATTTGGTTGGAGAGGTCACATGTTCGAATCCCGGTGGAAGCACTGGGGTTTTTTTCTCAAGACCTTGATCCCACTTTGCGACGCTGCGCTGCGGCTAACGACTGGGTTTCTCCGGTCTACCGTTGAAATAAACCATAAAGACAAATTTTCCCCTGGGATGAATAAAGGGATTTTTCTTTTTTAAGTAGTAGGCAACTGTAGTTGTGGATAATTGGATGATAGAAATTACACCACTAATGTCATTGCATTACCTTTACATAATCGGAGGCACAATGGCCGATTGGTTTTCGGCTTCACGCTGCGGAAACGGGCATAAGCACTGGCTCTATGGGTTTCTAAGGCTCTTAAGGACTTACTTTTCTTATTTTGATAACGTATTCAATGTCAAAAAGCTATGTTTTCTGTATTTCCCACCTCTTCCAGCTGATCTCCTTGTGGTGACCGGGACAGGCCAGGTCTCCTCCACCACCACCAGTAGCGGTCAGGTCCAGAGGACGCCAGAGAAAGACATCTACGTCATCTTCATCCACGCTTTGCAAAACGGACTCTTCAGGATACAGATGATGGAATATGAGAAGACTCAGACCAAGTAACTTGGACCTTTATATCATTTGATGTGCACTTGTGCATGTTTAGTGCCAAGTGTTTAATTAAGCACAGCTCTTAGAATTTTTGGATTAATTAACCCTTTGAACCCTGACCTCCTGACCTAGCCTTGGCTTCCTGGGAGTGAAAGGGAACAAGTATAGGACTTAACACTCACCGCAGCAGCAAATGATGACAAATTTCTGATTGGTCAAATATTTTTTTTACTAGTCCTGTACAGTGATAAATTATTTATAGCAACCTGAATGCAAGTAAACGGGGTTGAAGGAATTTTTCACATAAGTGCGAGGAATGGTCTTGCAGGTTAAAACAGTTAATGCTGTTTAGATTATCGTTAATTGGACATGACTAAAAAGTAAACGTAATGGGACCAACAACAATACTTTTGACTGTCGCCAGTTTCTGAATAATTGTTTCACTAATTCATGTTTTCTCCAGTTCACCTACCCATCGTACAACTGATTTGGTCCTTTTAACTTAATTTAGTTTGATATGAAGCAATAAAAATTTGAGTCTGTTTCCAACGCTTGCTGATGCTTTTAGATTAATTTATTGTTAATTGCTACAGGTCTTTCCATTTTGATTTTACTCATCTTTCCTTCTAATTTTACAATCACATATCTTTCAAATTTTGCTATGTTTTTCGTTAATTGCTCTAGATTTGCTCAAGTAGAGACTTTACATATCTAAGTTTCTTTTATTTATATATATATATTTTTATTTTTTTTTGTTTAAGTTGAGAAAGAGCATCCATTGATTGAAATGAAATATAAGCTGTGATAATGGCATCAAGGGGAAAAAATTGTAGTGTATTTACTACTTCCCATTAAATCCTTTTGAGTAAACAATAAAATATATATATATTTGCACCCGATACAAAATAACTCCTTCAGTCTACCAGGTTGTTATTTTTTTACATGACCTGTATCTAATATATTTTGTTCTACATTTCATTCTGATTGTTCCGTTACCCACTCTGTCCTCCCTACCAACCAGGATGTCTGTGGCCATTCCACTGGTGGACGGGATGGTGGTCAGTAGAAGGACGCTTGGCTCTATGGTCAGACAGACAGCCATCAATATTTGTCGAAGGAGGAGGCTGGAGTCTGAATCGTGAGTTATGGTTTTCGGTTTTTTCCTTGTTCATTTAAAGTGCAAGGTTGTTTTGTTTTTGTTTTTTTATTTAGTTTTGGGGATTTTGTTGGGGGGTTGTTGTTTTGTTGGGTTTTGGGGGGGGGGGGGGGGGTATGATATATTTTTTTTTGTTAAATTTAA
>JARFNW010059275.1:0-13814 GCA_031763155.1 Dirona albolineata | reverse complement strand
GGGGGGGGAAATGGAAATTTATACAAGACTGTTACAATAATGTAAATAATTAATGTCGTGTGTAATGTTATTATGATGAAATGTGTACAAGGGTGCACGTAAACTGGCTTTGAAGAAATACATTAAAAGAAAGATCATTACTCTATCCAATCCATATTATTATTGAATGAAACAAACTGAATATGTAACACCATATTTTTATTACTATGGTATCCATTTGTTTAGTTATAATATATGTTATAGCATATTATTACATAATATATTATATGACCAAACCAGGCAATTAAATTATCATCAATGAGGAAAACATTTCTTACAAATCATATTATAAATTTAAAAAAATATTTTTAAAAATCCCTTTATTCATCCCAAGGGGAAATTTGTCTTTAGGGTCTATTCCAAGGGTAGACTGGAATAAACCAGGCGACACCTGCTCGCAGTGCAGCGTCGCAAAGTGAGATCAAGGTCTTGAGAGAAAAAAATCAGTGCTTCAAACAGGATTTCAACCCGCGACCTCTCGAACCAAAGGCGAGTGACTTAGCCACTGCACGACCTTGGGAAATATTCAGTATCCATTTTTTTATCACGGATAAATCATCCATACCCCAGTAACCCATTGTCATTACTATATTTAACGTCTATCCCCCGTTTCTGGGTTTCTCCGCGTAGTGTTCAGTCAAAAAATGATAATCTATCATCCTCTGTACAGGACGCTGGCTCAGTCACTACCCCGCCCGCCCAGCTATGAGGCAGTGTAATTGTTTACGTATTCTACACCTAGTCCGTGTGAGGTCGGTGACAATCAAGAATTTGGAGTAAAGCATTGTCTATCTTGCTTGACCCAGGGACACCAACAGCAACACAACACATTGCAGGATTTGAACAAATGCATCAATTATGTGATGGTAGACGTAGTGTCTAATCCACCCTGCCACCCACTGATGTATCTTGGTTTCATACAATATTATCAGTAATAATATCATACAGGACATAATGATCATTTCTCGATCCATAATAATGATAATGATGATATGATGATGATGATGATGATGATGATGATGATGATGATGATATGATGATGATTGTATAAATGATGAGGATAATACATTACATCAATGGTTAATAATGTAAGCTACTGAATATTAATCATTCAATATCTGGTTAGATATGATAAACACAGTTACCACGGTTAATAACAGTAAGTAGTAGTAATAGTAGTACTAGTAGTAATAGTAGTAATAGTAGTACTAACTAATACCACTCAAGACAACCTACAAGTGTTAGTCAGGGGTGCAAAGGTTTCAGATTTTATCAGATTTTAGACATTTCCGTTTGATTTTTCATATATTTGTGGCAAGCATTGATTTCAAACTCACTAGTCTGTCGTTGGTCTTGCTGATGTTTTCAGATTTGTTTTTCGTTTGCCATTTTACACCCCTGGTTAATTTAGTAGTAGTAATGGTACCAGTCAAGTGTTAGTTTAGTCAAACAGGCATATCATGTTAAACCAGATAACGTACAAGAGGGGTAAAAAACCTAGAACTAGTAACAAGACAAGGTCTTATCCGTAACAAAAGTATAAATAAAATACCGAAATAAATAAGCAATCAGAATAATAATAATAAAAATAAGAGTAATGATAATAATAATGACAATAATAATAATAAATAATAATAATAATGATAATGATAATAATAAATAATAAATAATAATAATAATAATAATGATAATAATAATAATAATAATGATAATAATAATAATAATAATAATTTTAATAATAACAATAATAACACAAAAAAAAACAAACCCAATAATAACAACAATAGTACACCACAAAATAAAAAACAATGAATCGAATGGTTACAAAATAAAATAAAATATATATGACAATGTTTGAATAGAATAGAAGTATGAAATACCAAAAAAAAAACCTAAAGTACTAAAGTGACAAACAAATAAATAATAATAAATATACCAGAAGAGCAGTGATGAAAATGACCAACCCACAACCACACTGATTATCATTGGTTTGACTGGTACCCGAACAAGCTGCTACGATATCATATTATTAGTAATTAGACACAGGGCTGGTTCCTATCTGTGTATCTCCCTCCCTGGCACTGAATGTCAAAATTGACATTACTTTTGTGCCATATAGTGCAAACTTCCCGCCAAGTGATTTTTACCCACAATAGACCAAAAGTTCCCCAAAAAATTACAGTAGAAATCCACTGCAGGCTAAATAATATTCTCATTTCTAAATACTTGATTTTACCCAACTTCGCGTATGTAGGTTTAAAGATGTGGGTTCGAAACGATGATCATGATAGCATTTTTCATCTTCAAACAAGTATTATATGAAAATATAAAAATATTTACCACTGATCCCTTCAGACTTGGACCCTTACTAGATACGTATTATTATTGTTTGTTTGTTTATCGAGCCCCCTTTATACCGCAATAGGCAATGTAGGTGCCAGCCATGTGTCAAACTCTGAAGGGTGTACATGACAAATGGAACAAAATCCTCCAAATGTCAATGAGAACTGACACCACTCATCACCTAACACATGGCTAGAAAGACTCTGCATCAGGTATTAAAGACAAGCAGGTGATGAGCCCACTGCCTACGTATATTATCATAATATATAATATTTCAAACCAAGAATAACTACTATTACTATTACCATTACCGTCCCACTGCGCTAGAACCACCATACATCTATAATATTACAGATATGAGACGACAACATGCAAGCCAGGGGTGAAGGAAAGTGACATCAGAGTAAGATTCACCAGATAGAAATTAAATGAAAGCAGTCGTTTACAACATGTTCCAGAAAACAATGAAATGAAATTTTTAAAAAATAATTGCACATTCCAATCAAACCAGGGTTACACCAAGCCAGAGAAAGATGTTGTCCAGTTAGTGAGACGCAGGAAAGTAAATGAAATATGAAGCACAACATGAAACATCAAAAGACCACGACATAAATCAGACAGTCGGTAAAATCATATTGTAGGAAACAGCAGTCTGAAACATCATTTCGTACACTGTACAAATGTCGACGAAACAATTTGTGTGAAACTTGAAAAACGAAAATAAAAGCAATAAATTTGTGGTAACTTGTGTTAATGTCAGAAATACAATTAGTGTAAAACATAATGAAAAATATACAAAAGTACAGAATTAGTGGTAACTGTTGTTGTTGGGTTAATGTCAGCAATACAATTAGTGTAAAATTATAACGAAAATGAAAGCATTGAATTAGTGATGAGGCCTAGATGTCACAGAGTTCATTGTTTTTAATTCTTATCAGGAAGCAGTGGGAACATTTCTTAAGTGAGAACAAATTACTGCCCTTTTTTTCCTATTTTTCTCTATTTCCGCTGAGCTCCATCTTCGTCAAAAACTTCCAATTGCTTTGCTCTATTTTTCCTATTCTCCTCTATTTCCGCTGAGCTCCATTTTCATCCAAAACTTCAATTGCTTTGCTCTATTTTTCCTATTCTCCTCTATTTCCGCTGAGCTCCATTTTCGTCAAAAACTTTAATTGCTTTGCTCTATTTTTCCTATTCTCCTCTATTTCCGCTGAGCTCCATTTTCGTCAAAAACTTCAGTCTACTTTCGTCTAGTGCTTAGCTCCATTCTCCACAAATTACCCAACTCTAATTTCCTCAAGTGTTTCACTATATTTTTTTCAAGAGACGGATTTGAACCCGAAACCTCTGTGCTCCAGAGTCATCGCAAATTCATGATGCCCCCAAAGACTTTTTCTTCTTCTTTTCTTTGTTGGTTATCTGTTCCCTATAATACCGTAATTAAACAGTGTAGGGACCAGCTCTGTGTCTGGCCGAGGACAGTGTACAAGTCAGAAGGCATCGATGCGCAGACCCGGGTAAAACGTATCCAGGTTGAGTGCAAGTCTGTACCCCACTAGTACACATGACCTGATACAGAGATGGAAAATCTATGGATCAAGGTTATAAGGCAAGCAGGGGATCAGCCCACTGTGCCAATAAACCTTGTTTGGTACAAGATGCAATACACTGTTCAGTACTACTCATATCAGGACCAGACAACGTGGTATTGTACCCTCAGGTATTCACCAAACAGCTATATAAACTGTGGGAATTTTATATATTTATATATATGTATGCATCTGAGTGCGCCTGAGAAAAGGGACCACAAGTCGCTGGAAGTCTAAAGAAGTCATAGCCTAAAATAGGTAAAAGATATATTTTTTTCGAATTTTTTTTTCATTCAGAAATCATTAAGTACACCTGTTATCTTGCTCGTGTTAAAATATTGTGATTCAATTCTTACTAATATTTTGTTTTTTACCGGTTTTTCCAAACCCACCGGGTGAAGCGATTCTCATGAGGTCAAAAACTGGGGACAAAAATGACACTTTTCACCATCGGATTTCATCCTCTTTTTACCATCCTAGCTCATCGTGTTACATATCAAAATGTTCAGCTTCAAGTCTCCTGCACATGTGATGTTGTTGCGCATAAATTCTGTTTTTACTGAGAATGTAGTGAGTAGTGCGCATAACTCATTACTTTCGTCTTTGGTCAAACTACTTTTGACTTATGTTAAACGTACGGGGTGATCGTGTTTCCATCAAAATAACCGTCAATCAACTAATATAACATATTATGTTATAGATTGTTGTTTTTATTATTTGACATCCTGGTCTCTCAGCTTTTGACCGCGACTTAATATGACAAACGTTGTACAACAGCTTCTACAAACTCAAGATTACAAAATCACATTGCTGCTTTTTGAAGATCTTGAAGCACAACGGGATCACAATGCGATGTTGCATGCTGCATAATTAGAATGTGAAAGAGATTACTACGTATTAGAACAAATGTGTTAATTATCGTACGCCTAATATATTTCTATCCCCTAAGTACCATGATCAAACAGTGTAAGGACCAGCTCTGTGTCTGGTCGAGGACAGTGTACAAGGCAGAAGGCATCGATCTGCAGACCCAGATACAAATGTATCCAGTTTAAGTGCAAGTATGTCCCCCACTAGTACACATGGCCTGATCAAGGGTTGGAAAATCTATGAATCAAGATTTGTAAGGCAAGCAGGGGATCAGCACACCGTGCCAATAAACCTTGTCTGGTACAAGAAGCAATTCACTGTTAAATATTACTCCTATCTGGACTAGACAACATGATTTTGTAGCCTCAGGTGTTCGCCTAGCAGCTATAAAAACTGTGGAATTTTTCCAAAGAGAGAAATGTAGGTAAAATGCCATTCTTATAAGTACTTAAAAAGTAACCGTACACAATTTACGCCTGGCATTGTATTTCATGTCAGATTTGTCTTGGTCTCTCTTTGTTAATTCCGTTTCTTTAGTTGTTTTCCCTTTGATCTTTTTCTCACTTCGTTTAATTGTGTAGATGTCTTATGCCACCTGTATGGACGACATTGTGAAAACATTGCAATTGCTTTCATGCTTAATAAACAATCATGTCAAAATGTCCAGGATGACCTGGGCGATTTGCCACAGGAGGTTGATTAGGATACAGTGGAACTCTTTTCTTTTTTCTGATGAGAGCAAGTTCAATGTCTCATTCCCTGACGGAAGAATTCACATTTGGCAGAAAAAAACTAGATTTCATTGAAGAAGGTTTCAGATTCGGGGTGGTTCTGCCATGGCATGGGCTGGCATCGTCGCTCATTATCACCCGCCATTGGTCTTAAATGATCGAAGGGTAACTGCACATGTGTACATCAACACTTTTGTAGGGCTTCAACACTTTCGTGTTCCTTTTTTCCTCAATCACAAGGATATATATTACAATCTTTCAACAAGACAATGCAAGACTTCACGTCAGAAACTCATAAGCTGTGCCCGTCGATAACAACATTAACGTTTTAAACTGGCCGGCACGCTTCATATACATGTCACCAATAGGGCACAAATGGGACCAGATTAATAAGAGAGTTAAGCAGCGAAATGCTTTTAATATACAACAACTAATACAAGTCTTGATAGCTGGAAAAATACATGAAAATTCCAATCGTCCACCCTGACTCTGGTGCATTCACTTAGACTTTTGATGGAATTACGAAATACGAAAGGTGACCACACCCCCTACTAGAGGTGCTCCTTGTTGCAGCACAAAACGATACTGTCATTTATAGCCTTAACATTAATAAAAAGTTCATTATAAGATATTTATGTATATAAAAACTACACAAATATTGTTGCTGCCATCAAACTTTGATAAATTGATTTGAATCACCTTTCAACGTTGGTTTTATGTATAGTTTTGTTGTGCCATTTCAATTTGCATGGTTTATTTTTGACTAGTTTTATAAATGGCTATTCATCTACATAGATTTATAAATGGCTATTCATCTACATCAATATTCTCTTTCAGTATATAGAAATTGATATAATTCTATAGAGCAATAAAGCTTCTTTCATCGGTTTTGAATTTGAATAATTTTTTTCGAAGTTATACGCTTTTGAATAGTGTCCTAATAATTTTGGAGTTCCGTATAAAACTGTACAGATTTGAGTGTAACGCGTAAATAAAAGGAGAATCTTTGAAGCGCGTTTTCTCAAACTAGTTTTCTGACCCCAGGGAAAAATCAACAATATCTCGGTGACCCTTTAAGGGATTTGAAAATTTTGAACGGTATAATGACCAGGAATGTTTGCTGTATATGAATATGTCACTATCTCCAAATGTAGAAAATGTAGGATGTGGTTACTTTTCTCAAGCGAGCTCACACATTATATATATAAATATATATTTGAATGCTTTTGACTTTTCCTTTTCCAAATAGTATCACATTCATGTAATGGTATGTGTCAGTGTCTTTGAATTATGATTATGTCATGCAATGAGTACGAGAGGTTTGATGTATTTTAACTGTGTATGTAAAGCGCTTTGAGGCTATTTTTATTAGTGGGGCACTGACTTGCACTTAATTGGCATATTTTTACCTGGGTCTGCACATCGATGCCTTCTGCCTTGTACCCTGTCCTCGGCGTGACGCAAAGCGGGTCCCTACACTGCTTAATCACGGTTCTAAAGGGAACATCAAACAAACATTATTATCATTATCATTTTACTATAGTATACTTTATGTTACTTGCCGAGGACTACACAAGGTCCTCTTTTTCGACACGATATGTTTTTGTTTTGTTTTGTAGTTTTTTAAATCTTCAATTCTTTTGTGTTATTCTGTAAATAAGTATATTGGGGTTTTGTTTGTTATCTTTTCAGGTTCTATTTTTCACCCTTGACCTTTCATCTATTCATCTGTCTTGCTTTCTCATCGTTCCTTGACCTCCTCCCTTCCCGTCCACCCTATCCCATTCCTTGTCCCTTGACCTCCTCCCTTCCCGTCCACCCTACCCCATTCCTCGTCCCTTGACCTCCTCCCTCCCTGTCCACCCTACCCCATTCCTTGTCCCTTGACCTCCTCCCTTCCCGTCCACCCTATCCCATTCCTCGTCCCTTGACCTCCTCCCTCCCCGTTCACCCTACCCAATTCCTCGTTCCTTGACCTCCTCCCTTCCCGTTCACCCTACCCCATTCCTCGTTCCTTGACCTCCTCCCTCCCCGTTCACCCTACCCCATTCCTCGTTCCTTGACCTCCTCCCTTCCCGTCCACCCTACCCCATTCCTCGTTCCTTGACCTCCTCCCTTCCCGTTCACCCTACCCCATTCCTCTCCCTTGACCTCCTCCCTTCCCGTTCACCATACCACATTCCTTGTCCCTTGACCTCCTCCTTTCCCGTTCACCTTAACCCATTCCTTGTTCCATGACCTCCTCCTTTCCCGTCCACCCTACCCCATTCCTCGTTCCTTAACCTCCTCCCTTCCCATTCCTCGTTCCTTGACCTACACCCTTCCCGTCTACCCTACCCCATTCCTCGTTGTAGAGACATTCCTTGACCCTCACGGATTTGTCTTGTTTTGATGTTTCGGAATAACTGTCTCTTACTGTCGCTTGACGAAGGCCTTTGACCGAAACGTCGCTTGTTTTGTTTTGTCCTGTGTCTCATAAACCCCCAACGCATTCCTCTTATATGTATTATATCACGTCGCCTGTTTAGATTTGTCTCGATTCCATTTTCTAAACCGTTCATACATTCCTTCTTATTGTGCGTTTGGTGCCATTTTGTAAACGACAGTAATTTGTATGAGTATTATCATTATCATTATCATCATCATTATCATTATCATTATCATTATCATTATCATTATCATCATCATTATCATTATCATTATCATTATCATTATCATCATCATCATCATTATCATTATCATCATCATCATCATTATCATTATCATCATCATTATCATTATCATTATCATTATCATTGTCATTATCATTATCATTATCATTATCATTATTATTATCATCATTCAATTTGGAATGTGATCTCCCGGTGATACTGTTTTTGATTGTTTGTTTGTTTATGGCTTCCCACAAGCAGACACACCTAATCACTAATAATTAGATGTACCTGCAACACAGACACACATACAAACATGAATAATTCTTCCCAAGAACCATTGATGATTATGATATGTTGGACGACATCACAACACTGGAGACATTCAAACCATATCATTATAAAAATTGCTCTTTGATTATCGAAATAGAAGGTATGAAAAACAAGGGAAAATGGTACAGCTCCAAAGTTAAAACAGGTAACAGAACAAAGAACGTATAACCATACTAGTATGTGATTACCTGAGCTGCCTTTCTTTTAGTGTTTTTTTTTGTATTGTGTTTGTTGACTGATGAAGGGGAAACCCGAAACGTTCCTTGTTCTGTTTTCTGTTTTAACTTTGGAGCTATACCATTTTACCTTGTTTTTTCATACCTTCTATTTGGATTTATTTGCTTCTGACATTCCTTAGATTTCTTTGATTATCACGACATTGATTTTAATTATATATATTATATTTATAAAAATGTGTGTTCAACAGTTTATTCCCAATCTCACAACATTGATCATAATATATATTATTTATAAAAATGTGTGTTCAACAATTCTTATTCCCAATCTCATTCCTGTTTATTGTCATTCAAAGAAGCCTGTTTCAACTACATACCAATTTCGTATATCTATCATATCGCAATTATGTATAATGTTTCATTTACAAATTACGTTCATGTTAATTTCAAAGCCCTTGCTTATAATCTTCAATGTGCCATATCATTAATTTGTCTATGTCTTTATCACCATAAAGGGGCATGTATATTTCTTTTTGAAAGACTGACTCCATTGTTTAAGACAACATTATGATAAAGACAAAAACCCAGACAAAACAAAAACAAAACGAAACAAAACAAGCAAAAACAAAAAGAAAGAAAAAAAAATCCCAACCAATTTTTGTAACTGATTATCTTTCAACAATTTATCACTACCTACCATATCACACCACACCACACCACACCATCCCATGCCATACCATACCATACCACACCACACCATACCATACCACACCACACCATACCATATCACACACACCATACCATACCACACCACACCACCACACACCACACCACACCACACCACACCACACCACACCACACCGCACCATACCATACCATACCATACCACACCACTCCATACCATACCAAACCATACCACACCATACCATAGCACACCATACCATAACACACCACACCATACCATACCATACCACACCACACCACTCCATACCATACCAAACCATACCACACCATACCATAACACACCATACCATACTATACCACACCACACCATACCATACCACACCACACCACCACACACCACACCACACCACACCACACCATACCATACCACACCACTCCATACCATACCAAACCATACCATACCATACCACACCACACCATACCATACCACACCACACCACACCATACCATACCACACCACACCATACCATACCACACCACCACACACCACACCACATCACACCACACCACACCATACCATACCATACCATACCATACCACACCACTCCATACCATACCAAACCATACCACACCATACCATAACACACCATACCATAACACACCACACCACACCATACCACACCACACCACACCACACCACACCACACCACACCATACCATACCCCACCATACCAAACTATACCACACCATACCATACCACACCACTCCATACAATACCAAACCATACCACACCATACCATACCATACCACACCATACCAAACTATACCACACCATACCATACCACACCACTTCATACCATACCAAACCATACCACACCATACCATAACACACCACTCCACACCATACCATACCATACCATACCATACCACACCACACCATACCATACCATACCATACCATACCACACCACTCCATACCATACCGTACCATAACACACCATACCTTAGTCACCTTATCACAGTTGTCATAAACAAACACTTACTGATGAATTCAATTTCAATCATCAAATCTATACATAAAATAACTGCCTACTAGTTGTATTGTATTGCTCTATTGATATCGATGGTGCTGGTTGTCAACTGATTACATGTAACATAAACATGCATTAACACAGGATGCATCAGAAGCCTTCTGTCCATTTCATAGCGCTATAAATTAAATAGACTATATATAACAAATTGTAACAAGAACAAATGTATGACCAAAAAAAAAAAAGAAAAAAAAGAAAAAAGGAAAAAAAGAAAGAAGAAAAGATCATTTATTAGAGGTTGCATGTAACAGATTTCGACGAGGTCGCCATATGCTGCGTATATTTGTTTTAAGGGGAGGTACTTTTTTCTTCTGGTATATTTTTGATTGTGATACTAAGAACAAATATTTGTAATGCTTCGTTTGTGAGGGCATATTTGGTATTGATAAATCATTTGACACATCTTGCCTTCAGCGATTCAGTCACCATTTTGAAGTTTTAGCAAACATGAAATAACGATTTAATCAATCGCGCAATGTAAAACGTGACAATACACTTAATACCACTAACACATTAGGTAATTGCTGAACACAGGGATTAAAATTTGATAACGATATTGATTTTCCCCCTTCTATTATAAAGAGTTGAAATTGGCAGAAGACTTTTGAGACACCCTGTATTATGCGAAGTATTTTTACTACGATTGTCGTTCTACTTTCTGTTTGGTTTGTCCCGGTTTTTTGTTTGAAATAAAGTTATTGGAATTGTAACCCAATCTTATCTTCATTTATTGTATTTGGAAAAACTTAACCTGTATCACACACTCGCATATACACGCACTCGCTCGCTCACACCCCACAAATACACATCCTCACACACACTCGCACACACATCCACACACACAAACACACATCCACACATCCACACATCCACACACACATACACACACATACACACACACTCACACACATACACACACTTACATGCACACACATCCACACACACTCGAGCACCAACAGATACATACACACACTCGAACACCCACAAATACACATCCACACACACACTCGCACACACATCCACACACACAAACACACATCCACACCTCCACACATCCACACATCCACACACATACACACACATACACACACACAAACACACACACACACACACATTCACTCATCCACCCAAACACACACACACCGACCTGTTTAGTCATTCAGACCGTGATAAGGCATAACCCGGTGTCCTCACGTCTAGCTATGAGATAATGATAATAATAAATTATAATATAAAACAGAGAATCGCTCAGCTGCTGGATGGCCTCAGCGCGATAGAGTTCCGTATCCCAGTCGACCACGGCTCCTCCCTTGTCAGCTGGTTTGATGACAATGTCAGTGCGGAAACCGAAGGGAACGAGCGGCGGCCCATTCCTCATGGGAGAGGTTGGATCTTTTTAAAGTGGACCACTGGATTGGCAAATGGGTCAGGGATCGTCGAATCTCCCGCCGTATGGGGTGGGTCCAAATGCTGATCACTGTCTTTCGCTGAGGCCATCAAACAACTGAGCAATTCTCAGTTTTATAAAAAAGTCCCACCTTGACCCTACCGTATCCAACAACCTCAAGGTCAAGAATACCATTCTTGACCTTATCAAGGAGAATTTGGCGCCGGAACAGACCTCATTGCTCGCTGTTGACCCTAGTAACTTAGGCAACCCCGCTTCTACATGCTGCCTAAGAAATGCATCTCGGATCTCCCTCCGGGCAGACCCATCGTGTCGGCCATCGCCTGTCCTAGACACCATCTTTCAACGCATTGTTCCCTCACTACCATCGTGTGTGAAGGACACCAACCATGCGCTGGACCTTTTGGAGGCCCTTCAATTCCCAGAACCACGCCCAAGGTTTATTTTCAGCATGGACGTGAGTTCCTTATACACGTCCATCCCCCACAGTGACGGCTTACGGGCCATCCGCCACTTCACTGGTCTTTTTCCGGTCCCCTTTATCAGTTGCGACGCCTTGGTACGGCTCACTGAATTGGTACTCACCCTCAACAGCTTTGAATTTGATGGTGAGTTCTTCCATCAGATTTCCGGTGTCACCACGGGCACTAAAATGGGTCCTTCCTACGTTAATCTCTTTATGGGCCACCTAGAGAATAGGTTTCAGGCTAGTCTCCCTGAGTTCTTCAGGCGTTACATTGATGGCTGCATAGGGGTCACTTCCATGTGTCGTTCGGATCTGGATGAGTTTATTGCGTCCATGAACTCCTTTCACCCCACTATCCACTTCACCTATACCATTTCCACCTCCAATGTCGTCTTCCTCGACATTAAGGCATCACTGACCGATACGGGCATCTCCACCACGGTGAACTTTAAACCAACAGATATCCATAGCTATCTCCTCTACCAATCTTCGCATCCCGCCAAGTGCAAAGATTCCATTCCTTTCCCCAATTGATCCGTACGTTTGCGCCGACTCTGTTGTGACGACGATGATTTTATCATCCAGCGTCACCACTTGCTGGACTTTTTCCGAGCACGACAGTACCCCGAACACGTACTTCAGAAGGTCATGTCGAAAATGATCCGAGTTACACGGCAATCTATTAGAACCCCACGTAACCAGAACCGACCCAAATCCCGTCCAGATCGCCTTATCAGGGTTCTGACCAGCCATCCGCACACCAATATAGTAAACATGGATTTTACTCAGGAATGTTGCCATCCTGCAGAGTGACGATGAGGCCAGAGCGGGTTTTTTCCACGCCCCGGTTGATTGCCTATCGTCGTGATCGCAATCTTAGAGACCTTTTGGTTCGTAGCCGGCTGAGACTGGAGACCGACCCTAGCACGGTCATCGCTTTCCCGTGTAATCGTCCCAGGTGCAGGACGTGTCCCCACTTGAGTAACCAACGTACCATTTCTTTTCCTGTGAAAGAATGGACCATTCTGCATCCCTTTACATGCACGAACCGGAATTTGAGTTACGCTGTCCGGTGTAAAAGATGCCATTTGGTTTACATTTGCGAAACTGGTAAAAGGCTGGGAGACCGTTTCACTCAGCACTTACGCACGATTACTAATGACGATGACAAGCCCGTAGCGTTACACTTCAATCGCCCAGACCATCGGGGCGTGGAGGACGTCGAGGTGTCCGTCCTCAGGTTGTGTTATACCAGTAAAAACAGCCGACGGTCGTATGAAGCCCATTTTATCTCCACTCTACCCTTCACCCGAGAGGTCTCAATACTCGCATGGACAACTGAAACCACCCCACCCCCCTCCTCGCTCTCTCTCTCTCTCTCTCTCTCTCTCTCTCTCTCTCTCTCTCTCTCTCTCTCTCTCTCTCTCTCTCTCT
>JARFNW010059165.1:0-13816 GCA_031763155.1 Dirona albolineata | reverse complement strand
AGAGAGAGAGAGAGAGATAGAGAGAGAGAGAGAGAGAGAGAGAGAGAGAGAGAGAGAGAGAGAGAGAGAGAGAGAGAAAGGGATAAGGAGAGAGTAATGTAGGTACTTCTGAACTCTGAAGTGTGCTGCCTACCTACACTACTGCCTTATACAATAGAAATTATAATGGAATGCCAAAGCTATGTTGACAGACATGAGTGAAATGATAAGAGTGTGTTAATTAGCTTCAATGATTGACAGCATAAAACAGACGACGTTTCGACCCTGGGCATTTATTTGTCAAGCGACAATCAACAAGGGACAATCACAAGTAAAACATAAATTAATGAGGTGAGTGTGTGTTTGTATAGAGGGAGGGTTGGTGAAAAAGGGGGGGGGGGGGTTCAGAAATAGATACGAAAGGAATATGTTGGAGGCTTCTGAGAGAGGTAGGACAAAAAAGCGACGTTTCGGTAAAAGGCCTTCGTCGAGCGACAGAAAGTGACAGTCACGATAAAACATCAAAACAAGTCAAAAGCGTGGGGGGGGGGGGGGTCAATGAATGCCTCTACAACGAAGAATAGGGTAAGGTGAACGGGAAGGGAGGAGGTCTAGGAACGATAAGAAAGCAAGACAGTTGAATAGATGAGGGGTAGAAATGGATGGAAAAATAAGAACCTGAAGAAAAAACAAAAACAAAACAAAGCAAAAAAGCAAAAAAACAAAAAACCAACAAAAAACCCCACAAAAACCCCAAAAAAGAACCAACAGAAAACAAAAGCAAAAAACAAAAAACTCAAAACAAAAAACCCAGCGAACAACAACAATATACTCAAACTATGACGTAATTATAGTGATTCACTGTGTGCACTAATGTCTTAATGGTTGACGTAACGTATTTGCATTCGGCCCCATGAGCTGAAAATAATACCAATGACCTAAATTAAGAGGCTAGCCTGATCAAAAAGAAGGGACAAATAAAGCCTTTCGTTGGTTTGTTTGCTATCTGTTCCTCTATAGTCTTTCTTTCTTTATCATTTCCTTTCTACTTTTCGGTGTAAGGTTAAGTGCGGACGAACTCTCGCCATCGAGCTCTGTCCAGAGTCTTCCTCCTCTTTGCATCCAAATACCTCCATCCCCTCTTTTCTATCACCTCTGATATTGTTTTTTGCCATACTTTCTTTGGTCTACCCCTAGGATATTTACCTTGTTGTCTACATTCCAAAACCTGTTTCCTCTGTTATAGTACCGTGATTAAACACTGTAGGGACCAGCTCTGCGTCTGCCCGAGGACAGCGTACAAGGCAGAAGGCATCGATGCGCAGACCCAGGTAAAAGGTACCCAGGTTAAGTGCAAGTCTGTGACCCACAAGTAGACATGGCCTATTACAAAGCTGGGAAATCTATGGATCAAGATTTGTAAGGCGAGCAGGGGATCAGCCCGCTGTGCCCTTTCGTTGGTGGAGATAACAAAGCGTTAACAAAATAACTATTTGAAACAAAATTTATAACTATAATTATATTATCTGGGAACCAATCTTTGTAATTATGTGTTCGACATACCACTTCGAAACCAAGAGCATCATAAAATAAATAAATGAATTCCCTTTATTCATCCCAGGGGGGAAAAGGGGGGGGGGGAGATTTGTGTTTAGGGTCTATTCCGAGGGTAATAATAAATTACATTTATATAGCACTT
This sequence comes from Dirona albolineata, assembly GCA_031763155.1. Taxonomy (NCBI): domain Eukaryota; kingdom Metazoa; phylum Mollusca; class Gastropoda; order Nudibranchia; family Dironidae; genus Dirona; species Dirona albolineata. Next base: position 12,138 of record JARFNW010059165.1, on the reverse strand, counting down.
ATTCACGATCGTCACCATGCTCTAAGCGCTTTACAGTAGCCCAGACTGGAATGACTCCGACGTCAGCCGAACTATTGGAGCGCCCCAAAGTAGGATCAATGTCTTCAGAAAAAAAAATCCATCGCTTTCACCGGGATTTGTTGATCCGCGACCTCTCGAACCAAAGGCGAGTGACTTGATTACTCCACAACCGTCTCATTTCAATAAAAACCTTCACTCTGTAACCTTGTCTTACCACAGAGTGTCGAAGAAGAAGCTTTCTCATTGTATCAGTAATATTGTTATGGTAATCAAGTTGTTCTCTCTTTTTTAGTTTATCACTGGCTTGGAACAACACACATATTATTATTATATAAGTCAAGTCTTATATTGTCGGCGAGATGGCCCAGTGGATAAGACATTGCACTGAAACCTGGGCGACCCAGGTTCGAGCCCCGCTACAGGCATTTCGTTTTTTTTTCCTTTGGAAAGATTATTAACCCCTGATTTTCTCATTTGGACGACATGGGTGATTCCTGTTGACATCAGGCTAAAGCTTGATGGATTATCTGTATTCCTTCTTAGGAAGCGAAGGGATGACTGTAAAAAAGAATTAAAAATATTGCATGGAAAAACTGTTTGGGTGGCCAACTTGGTTAGGCTGCCGGTGTTGAGATCGTCAGATGCTGGGTTCGAACCTGGCTGAAGCTACCGATGTTGAGTCCTTGAGGAAGTCTCTTTTCATGATATATTTCCCTCTCATTCTGCTTAGGTGTGAATTATTACCCTGTGGCTAGGTGAACAAAGAGAACAGATGATACAGTCTTTTATTGGTAGAGCTGATAACAAACGCGGTGGGCTCATCACCTGCTCGTCTTTAATTTCTGATGCGGAGTCTGTCTAGCCATGTGTTAGGTGATGAGTGGTGTCAGTCCTCGTCATTTGGATTTTGTCATGTACACTCTTCATAGCTTGACATATGACTGGCCCCTACACTGCTTTATGTGGTATAAAGGGGACTCGATAAACAACAACAACAAGCTGATAACAAAGCGTTAATTAATAGAGCAACTATTTTATATTAAATTTGTTTCTTAAGAGACAAAGGTGTCGTTAATATGTTAAAAGTAACGTGGTGAGGCTGCTTTTGTTAGCTTACACCATTTTGGCATCACTATTATATGGCTCGACATCATTTTATTTTCATTTTTTTCTGAGGGGAGAACCTAGATACACTCTTCTCCCCTCTATCCATTTCTTATTTGTATTTTCATTGAATGTTCGTGCGATAAAGGGGAAACCCGAAACGTCAATTAAATGTAATTTGTCTCCTGTAGAAGCCTTCTTTATTCACCATTATTGTTAATATGTTATCTTGATGTAGACTAACTGGCTAGTCTACTGTCTGTCCACCGCGGAGTTAAGATTAATTGAGAAGGATATTGAATGACACTGCCTGCTGGGGGATTAATGATGTAATGTCTGTGCGCATGTACAGCGATATAGAATATGAACCCATCTTTATAATATTATCTTTTAATGGGTCCTATCCCAATAACAATACTGGTACGGGGGTATGTAACTCAAAACCTATAATTATAAGCCTGCTTTGTGAAAAATAATGTCTGACTGAGAATGTGATCACATCAATAATAGTTTTTGTGGGAGTTGTGGGGTCATATCAACCTTTAGAAAAACGACTCAAAATTAGGTAAGTCATGCTGTTAGACTTCTTTGTCAAACCCACCTATGCATCGTTTCCAAAAACCGCGTACAATATTAGTCAATTCAAAATAGTATCTTTCATGGTGCATCATGGTGCTTTGCCTTGGAAGTAGACACTGTACGCACTTCACCCGTCATGAGTCATTTCATTTCATGTGGTTTTTCCACCGATTACGTACACATAGATTATAGATAGCAAACGATTTCGGGTTTTGGACGATCCACACAGTAGCATTCAGAACAAAAAATATGCACAAACACACAAATGGTTTGTATATATGTAATTCTCTATTCTTTCCTGGAAATAATGATGATATATGACATTTTATGTGGTTAAAAAAAAAACCTCCAACAAAACAAACAATGTAAATTACGTCACCCCCTGTGTCAAAATCGTGAATCAGAGAGAGACTGGGGAATTTGATAGAAATAAATTGCTTGGACCGAATTGGTTAAAGACCATCCATGTTGGCATAGATGGGGTTGGGGTGTGATTGGGTGGGGGGGTGGGGGCGCGAGGGAGTGAGGACCTGTAAATCCAGTGCTTTCAGTGGATTCGAACCCGTGACCTCTTGAACCAAAGTGACTTAACCACTGCGTCACCGGCTTCACGACATGAAATATCTCATCTTTTTTTTTCTAATGATTGCCTACTTTTTTTTCCCGGATCAGGGTCTATACGTGCTCGAATCTTGTCCAGGGGAAACGCAATCTTTGGCCACAATATCTCGCAGACAAATCACATTTTAAGTTGGTAAATTATATGACTTTCTATTTAGACCTAATCAAGTTTGGAACCTGTCAATGCATTCAGTGACCTGGTGACGTCACTGTATGTGGCTATTGATGATGCTGTTCACTTCACCAGGTCATATACAACTACCATCACAAAAAACGTTTCGGGTCTTCCCTTCGTCATCTTACGATCATAGTAATATTGGACTGTGGACATTACAAGAATGTATTAGCTTAGTCCCTGCTACCAATAAACGTGTGTCGTCAACCTAGCTCTTATCTCACACTTATTTCTTAGAAAAAAAAGAGGATGGCTGCCTGAGCCTAGTAATCCGTAAAAAGGGGGGAAAATATGAGTAACAACACAACGTCGCGTGTGACGATAAACAGCATGTTTCTGTGACTCCATTGTGTCCTTTCGTGTATTCTCGTTAATCGTTGAATTGTTGGTAGTTGGTTGAAAAAGGGGGAACACGAAACGTCCTTTGTATTGTTTATCGTCACACACGGAGCTGTATTATTACTCATACTCGTTCCCACTTAATTCTTAAAGACATGTTGATCTTGAATTGAATCAGGTAAATTGTATTGTTGTGAAATGAATGCACTGTGCAATGCATACGAGTAATGTGACAACTCGAGAGAATAGATCCAGAAAACAATAATATTATTATAAAAAGTCGACTTCATAATTCAACGAGTTTTCGAAAGAGTTGTCTATCGTAGTAATATTCCTAGTTCCGGTTTCGAAACAACAACAAATCCATGCTTTGAGCTGATAAAAGGAACTCATTCAACATGGTTCGAAAACTCCAATTTCACGAGAAAAAGCTCCTCAAGAAAGTTGACTTCTTGTCATGGGAGGTTGATAATAATCTTCATGAATTAAAAATCATGAAAAGATACAATATACAGCGAAGAGAAGACTACACACTGTAAGTAGCAAGATAATAATTAAGATCTTCTTACTCTTACTCTTACTCTTACTCTTACTCTCTCTGACTCTCTGCTGTTACTGTTGTGCTGACGACAGCTGACTCCTTTTTTACTTCTTATCTTCTACTTCTTTTACTCTTCTCTTACTCTTCTTACTCTTACAATAGAACAACGTATCATTTTTTTTAGTAAGGTCTACTTCTCTACTCTTCTGTTCTTCTACTTCTAGTTCTAGACTATTGACTATCTCTCGAAAGGCTGCCTCTATTCTCACCCGGGGTGAGAGTAGCGTAGCGAGAAAGGGGCCTTTTGGCTATTCTCACCCGGGGTGAGAGTAGCGAGAAGGGGCCTTTTGGCAATTCTCACCCGGTGTATAATATTATACTATTAGTCTACTATAAATATAACTATAAATAGTTAGGCTATTCTCACCCAGTGTTATTATAACTATAAATAGCACGTTAGTGGGAAAGAGTTTTGATGAAATTTTTAACAAATCGGCCCTCATCGAGTTGAGATTAGGCAAAATGACTTGATTCATCAATGACATTTTATATAAACACACTCTCGTTATTGGTGTTGTATCATATATCTTGGAAAATATATGGAAGCGGAAGTGGCACCCATACTTTAAGTTCAAGATAAAAAGCATCCTGCAAGAAGGTATTTTGGTTTTCCCACTGGACTAAAAATTAAAAGCATGAAAAATGTGCTCAGTACCTAACAACTTGCTTGTTTAGCTTGTTGGTTCATTCATGTGTAAAGACGACTTGGAATTTTCGCTCAGATTAATATTTTGTGCATTTTTTTAAATGTTAAAATCTTTGATCCTGGGAAAGCATAAAACATGTCCAAACCACCTCAGAAAAAATTACACCTGAATAGGTCTGCGACACATCATTGTCATAGAAGCTGGAATGTTGAATTTGAAATTGATGATGGGAGGGAGGCCTCTTTGACAGCAACAAATGTTCCCTGTTGATATTTGAAACTAAACCAGAGTGATGATGCAATGGCAATGATGTAGCCCTTGGTGCCATAAAAAAGCGTTTCACTATAAAATAGGTCCTGAATAAATATTGTGCCATAAAATCCCAATCTGGTACAAACAGAAGATGATTGATTAGGAGCCTTCTTCAAGGGGTTGGCAAATAAAATAAAGAAAATAAACCATAAAAAATAGCTGCATTCAGAAGAAAGGCACAGTAATATAATTCAAAGATGTATCAATATTAATATAGTGTGATCTCACCCCAGTAAAAGTAAAAGATTTACCCCTACTACTACTACACTACTGCTACTACTACACTGACACTACTACTCTACTACTAGTACTAGTAGTAGTACTAGACGTCTACTATATAATAATACTAATACGGAGTGGTTATTCACACAATTGTGCGAATAGCCTTAGCGTGGCAATGTGTGTAAATGAGTATGATTGTGATGATAGATCTAGACCAGACTCAGACTGTCTAGTCTACTACTACTACTACTACTACACTACTACTGCTACTACTACACTGACACTACTCACTACTACTCTACTACTAGTACTAGTAGTAGCACTAGACGTCTACTATAATAATAATACTAATACGTAGTGGTTATTCACACAATTAAGCGACCGTTCGTTAGAAAAATGGCGGCCTTTCAGTGGCTCTATTGTGCGAATAACTGGTATGGTTATTCGCACAACAAGCGACCGTTCGTTAGAAAAATGATGGCCTTTCAATGTGGCTCTTGTTTTTACACATTTCAAGAATTTCAGAAGCACTTGATGAGACTTGATCGTTTTTCTACAAGCTGCTCTACGCAGTTTGTGAAAAGAACAACAACAAAGATAAAGGATCCAGCTTTAGCCCACCTGGAACTGGTCTGGAATCGGAGACTTACAACAATTGTGCGAATAACCCATAAAGTTATTGGAACAATTGTGCGAATAACCGCAGCCATAATAATAATAATAGGTAGGCCTACTATTTTAATAGATTACATACTTACTTAACTTACTAACCCTACCCTTAATCCTAACTAGACAGTCTCTATAGTATAGTCTATAGACTATACTATAGTGTTATAATGAAAATCAGCCTCGGTATCAGTACTTTTACTTTATTATTAACTCTACTGAATTAAATCTCTACTTTGTTTAGCAAACTTTGATCTCGTCATTGACATTATTTATACATTACTACAATATTACAATTACAATGTTCTAGCAGTAGCAGGAACATGATGGCATGGAACCATAACCAATTGATTTGTAAAAGTTAAAAGTGTAATACTTTTCTCACTATTTTTTCCTTAAAAATCGAAATGTTCAGTCGACATTTTCACTATACTATCTATACTATAATAAACAGCCTGAACTGATGAACGCTCTGGACTTTCGAAACCCAAAACATGAAAGAAAAGTAGCTTTTTTTGTAACTCGACGAGAGTGAGAGTGAGAGAGCTCAGAAAGCATACACTAAACTAAAACTACTCTGCTATACATTTCCAAAGAAAGGAAAAGAAAATACTCACCACTTTATTCACACAAAAAAAACTTTTGGAATGTTTTACATAAATCCAATTGTATCCAATATTAAGAATTAAAGAAAACTATGAAGTGTATGCATGTGTAGAGTATAGTAGTAGTCCATCACTCTCACTGCAAGTTTGAGAACTGTACTGTGAAGGAAGACGGAAGGAAGCAGGAAGTAAGTAAACAATTATTTTTGAGCTCTGCGGAAAATAACTGTTGCTCATCTGATTGGTGATATTTGTAAGTGTCAGAAATTCCGATTTTGGATACCTACTTACACACAAACTCGTGTTGTTTAGCATTCGATTAAAATCACATACATAATTTATTCATAGCCAACCAAGACTTGGCGTAGTGACCGATGGGGACATTGCACCAGACCAGAGATGGTGTAGTTACACGGTCTCTGATTGCACTAACCACGCCGATGGTGGGGGTTCGAACTGGTTTTCGTCATTTTGTTGAATAAAGGAATAAGGTTTTGTTGGGGTTTTTTTTTTCCATGTGCAAGAAAATGAACTTTGCTTGCCTATATTGATACTACAGCTGAATCTTGGGTCATTTGGGTCTTTTTCGAATGAAACCTTTAAAAAAAAAGGGTCATCAATGATGACATAAAGACAATTTAAATTATGTGTTTTTAATCCAGAGATTATAACAGGTAGTGAGAAAAGTGCTGTGGGGATTGTCTTTCATAGCAGCCATCTTGAAACTGATGCAAAGCGAACGAGACATTGTCTGTGAAGAATAAAACGATTATGGAGTGGACATTGCTGATGATAATAATAATAATAATAATAATAATAATAATAATAATAATAATAATAATAATAATAATAATAGCAATAATAATAATAATGTACATTTATATAGCGCTTATTCACGATCATCACCATGCTCTAAGTGCTTTACAGTGGCACATTTTCCTCGGGACAATAAGACATGTCCAGTGTCTCGAGGACGTACATAATTATCTGAAAACTGGTCCACATTTGCCTAGTGACGAAAGTGGGCTGGGTTTAACAACGTCCACCACTTTAACATCATCAAGTCAAAAACACAGTATATTCACCCCCCCCCCCCCTCCCGACGGAAGATACGCTGAGCTTGCAACGCACACTCACTATGTAACATGTATACACCATCCTGTCTACAGTAAATTCAGTAAGTGCCTTCGGGTCCATAGAGCCGGTGCTTATCCCGGTTTCCGTAGCGTGGAGCTGATAGGGTGACAATGTATCACCCTTCTGGACAGGTGCTGGTCAATTTCAGATTACTTCCCCAAGTGTAGTTTGGTAACCATTTCTACGCCTGGATCGAGTGAGACAATTTGTGCAGAGTTCCTTGCCCAAGAAAAACAACGAGGTAAGAGGGGTAGGATTCGAACCCACGACTTTTACCGTGAGAGTTCTCTGTCTTAGTGTTCCCATTCCACTACCCTTAGAGCCAGGAAACGTGTTTCAAACCCGACATCATTCCTACATTTCCCACCCCATCTTTGAGGACATAACATGGAAGACATACCCCCCCCCTTCCACACACACACACACAACACACACACACACACACAACACACACGCACACACACACAACACACACACACAACACACACGCACACACGGTACAGTGCCGAACAGGCGTCTATCAATACAGAGAGCACCATTACTTGGTGATTCTCAGAGATAATGACCAACTTGACTTAAACCACACAACCAGAGCAACAGTTTATATCACCGGCTACCTACACATGGAAGAAGAAAGAAAATCATATCTAAGTAACGTATAAAAAATAAAAAATAAAAATAAAACGAGATTCCCTTTAGTCATCCCAGGGACAAATTTGCCTTTATGGTATACTCCGAGGGTACACTGGAAGAACCCAAGCGTCAGTCGCAATGCAGCGCTGAAAAGAGGGACCAAGTCTTGAGAAAAAAAAATCAAATAACAAAAATAGAGAACATGCAAAAGGGCAATTGAAAACAGGTAGTCTGGTCTTGTATGAAAATGTCAGTGAAAATGATAAACATTCTGATGATGATCCTATAGACTAATAATAATAATAAAAAAAGGTGAAAATGTTGTTGCTCCAAGTGTAAACCAAGTAACACAACAAAGAACGTTTCGGGTTTCCCATTCATCAGCTTCTGGCAGCCCTAATTCCTTTGTGTGTCTAACGATGATAACGGAAACACTAATAATAATGGTAATTATACCGGTAGAACCTACTAAAACTAATACAAATTTAAATAAGTATTGTGAAAGTAACAAAGTAATATAATTAATAAGTGTCAGTTACTTGACATCGTTAGCTTGAAGCGATACCATTATCTGTCTTTGCCTAATATGTTAATTGATAATATTATTATTATCGGACCTGATCACGGAACATAATAATACAGGGAGACACAGAAAGAACGGAACCCTCTGTTGTTGTTGTTTGTTTGTTTTTTGTTTGTTTTTTTGTTTGTTTTTGTTTGGTTTTTTTTTGGGGGGGGGGTTCTTGAACTTTCTTATTTCTAAAGCAAGAATTATCAAAATTTTGCACAGATATAGATGAGGTAATGCATGACGCATGTCCAAAAAGTGAATCCCATGCAATAAGAATACGTCATGGTGCGCACTCATTTTACTCAGTGAATTATCGATCTTTTCCATTCTGTGCACCAACTTTCATTTGAAGCAAACAATATATCTTGTTTTGACGTAATATTGACCTTAATTTCATTGAATTGAATCATTTTGATTGTTTGAAATCAACACCTTACTTAATCAATTGCAATTGTCAATTTTTAAAAAAAATAATTGAAATGAAGTGGACTAAAAAACAAGATATTTGCTGTCGAAACCTATCTCAAAACTCATTCATTTAAAGATTCTCTTATTTTGTTCTGGAATAATTTCGAGGGCTTGTAGCCTAAGTCAAGGCTTCACAACTGGGTGAAAACAAGTTTAAGGACCATGATTTGTTAATTACAAAGCGTTGGTCAACTGGTCCACCCAGACAGGTTCGCTCTGCTGCCAAAGTGTACGCAGTGCGTAGTGAAAGATTTGGCGGGTATTAAATCTCGAAACTTCAGTGGGAAAAAGGACCCAGAAAATAATAGTTGGAATATGCAGAGAAAGTGTTTTTTGTGGGGTTTTTTGTTGTTGGCATAATTATGTATGATTTAGAAGCAAGTTCATGTTGTATGCTCATTAAACAGAAATTCACCGACTGTGAAATCGTGAGAGGATTAAAATTGACTCATTTTGCGTCACGTTTTGATTTGTCCATTTTTAGCTGATGTTTGCGATTTTAATAACTTCTTCATCTTTTTATCAAACATTCTAGTTTTTGACAGGCTCGTCGTGCATTCATCCATCTGTAGTATAACCAAATTTTGTTAATTTCGGTACACATTCAACAAAGTTATAGCGAAATACGTGGGTTCCGTTCTGTCTGTTTCACCCGGTAATGTACCATAGCCCTATCTAATAACTTATCAGCGGACCAGATAGTTCCTACTTTCGAAATTCCTAAAATGCGCTGCGCCATACTAGAATTGATTTGTAATACTAAAATCTTATTAATCATTTAAGATAAATTTTTGTACAGAAACATTTTATAGCATTTTTCTAGCACAGATTTTGTATGCAATTTTTTTTTTATCTATACAAGTTTATAGATATTATTTCATTCGGTGCATTTATAGAGCCTTCAGCCCGAGACTGTAAAACTGGACATAGCGAATAGCGAAAACAAAATGGTGCTCGAAAGTACTATAATCTGGTAAGTGTTTCTTATAATAAATTTCTAATCCTAAAAACTTTCCGCTTAAGTATTTAGTATTTAGAGAGATATCATGTTTGACTTTTAGACTAATACATATGTCATGCTTTTACTACTCAAGCAATATTCATTTTAGCTCTATTCAATTGATGATGACAATATTATGATGATGATGATGACAAAGCGAACTTGATTTTTGTCGTTTCTTCCACTTCCAGTTCAGTCTTCAATGTTTATTCTTGTTTCTTGTTTCTTGTTGATTATGATTGGCACATTGATTGTGTCGGAATTACATACCATACTGTTTTGTTCACTTTACTTTAACAGATTCGATTTCACCACATAATACATGTTTTATTTTCAAATAAAGTCATTAATGTCAATGTGTGTACTGTAAATTGTAAAGTGTAAATTGTAAAGGTTAGAGTTAGAGTTAAAATTAGAGTTAGAAGTTAGTTAGAGTTAGAAATATATAGATTAAACTACCTCTGCCTCTAGTTCAAGTTCTAGTCTAGTCTCTAGTAGTAGGTTATTGATTGCCTTGAACCTAAATCTAAACAAACAATACAATCAAACTTCAAACATAATCCACATTACATCAATTCAAAGTTGGAAAGAAGAGACAGAAGGGAGACAGTTTGTGAGTTTGTAACTTCGTAGGTCTGGTGTTTCTAGTTTCAAAAGAAATGCCCTAATACTAATACACCATAAATACAGCTGGCAAGTGACTCAAATGGTCAACTGACACCAGCAGTAGTAGTGGCCATAGCCATTCGGTGGCCGAGCAGTGAGCACGACTCGACTGTTGGTGTTGACAAGCCATGTCAATCGTAACCAGTGAATAGACGGGTGACCGCCTGGGTTCTAATTCTAACCCCGTCAACGACAAAAAAAATAAAATACATATAATGAAAACAGGCAGCATGTGGCGTATTATGCGTTGAATGTTCCGTCGCTTTCCCTAGGAAAATGTGCTACTGTAAAGCGCTCAGAGCATGGTGATGATCATGAATAAGCACTATATTATATATAAATGTACATTATTATTATTATTATTACATAAGGAGGCACAAAAAAAATATAGCCGTGACATAAGGTGGAAAACACTCAGAATTTTGTCTGTCTGATGAGGAGGCAAGGCCCAAGGCTTCCTCAATTTCAAGGCTATTTATTACCAATTTCAGCAAAATTTGAAATAAAAACTGACTTAGTGTTAACTTTTATCACCATTTAGCTTAAACACCATAGATTTTAAAGATGTATAGATATTATATTTCAAAATCAGCTGACCTCTACATGCGACGCAACAGGAAAGAAACATCAAAGACAAAGAGGGTAGGCTGCAGCTGCCGTGTGTGACTGTGTGGAGATGGATAGACATTTCATAGTCTAAGTCTTCTAAGTCTATTATTATAATGGAAAGAAAGTTACCTATTTTGTTGTTTAAAGAAAGTAGTTAAAAGCTCGACTATAGATTAGATCCATAATAACACTAGTTTTCAAGCATTTCCTATAAAATGATACAATATAATAATGATGGTCTCCTCAGCCTCAGGTGTCTCAGAAAAAATATTTTTACCATTTCTTAACTAATACAAAAACTTATTTACAAAAAGTTAATTTGAGTTACAACCCCACATGTAAAGGGTATGCTAAGAAATAACATTAATTTTATTATTTTTGTTTACCTTATTTATTTTTTTAAATTAAAGCTTTTTGTACACTTTTTTATTCTATTGAATGACAAACTTCATCAAGGCTCAATATCAATGTAGAATTGATTGTCTGGTTGATTGTAGTGATCAAAAACTCAGAGGAAAAATTTAGGCGTTAAACTACGTCTTTTTTTTTTTTTTTTTACAAAATCATACATTTACCTTTTATTTTAAAAAGAAATTCCATGATAATCACCAATATCTAATGAACTATTAAAATTATAGCTCAGCACCACTTACCAAAACAGGCTAAGTACCAGCAACAAACTGAAATAAAAGAAAATCACAACTTTCACCTTTAGGGTGCAGCTTGAAAAATGTAAACAAGACCCCAATTTTGTTGTTATAAATCGTCTGTGGGATGCAAAACTATCGTCATTCAATTTACGATAGTATTGCACTGAGATATGCTAAATATTGTGCTATAGTGTTCATTGTGTCAAAACGACATTCATTAAGAAAGTTGTGTATAATGACAATATATTGTACTTTGACTTGAGTGAAGAATAATTTTTTTTAAAATTTCTTTTTGAGATACGATAGTTTTGCACCTTTACAGATGATATAATACCTATATAAAAAATATATGGTATAGCCTTTTTTAATACCAATTTTCTGAAAATCATTCCAAAGCTGGCTAAAAATATCTTGATGAAAGGCTTATTATTACTGACATTTTTAGAATCCACACTGGAGAGGTGATGTGTGTCGTTGGTTTTACAAATATTCATGTTAGTTAAAAAACAGCG
>JARFNW010058943.1:0-13836 GCA_031763155.1 Dirona albolineata | reverse complement strand
AGAGAGAGAGAGAGAGAGAGAGAGAGAGAGAGAGAGAGAGAGAGAGAGAGAGAGAGAGAGACAGAGAGAGACAGAGACAGAGATACAGAGAGAGAGAGAGACAATATGAATCTACAGACTTACAGAGAATAGCAGTAAGAATAAAAGTGTTAAGGAGGAGGCAAAATCAAAGACATGCTGCCGAGACAACATGCACTAAAAATCTAATTTGAGCAGAAAAAGAGCCATTTGGGAGTGAGCTTGGTTGACAATGTCAAGGCCAACGACAGGAAGTGACAGGACTTCAGTGGGTGATTCATGAAAGGAAAAAACGAGATAATAAATAAACGTTGACAACAGAAATTATCCACACTCACCCCCTTCTTCACCTTCAAAAGATTTCAGCTGCAAGAAGCAATCTTTCAACACCTGTGACATGAACAGATAGAAATTATTACACGTTAGTGTTGTCTATATCAATTTTTAAAACACCTCTTTCAAAAAGTCAGGACTTTTCTTATAAAATACAACCCCTTCTAAAGCACCAAAAAAACCCGCAATGAAAATGCTTCGTCCACCTGCCTTTGGATCTACTCAGACATTTTCACTTGTCTTTATATGTTTTGTTTTTTCTACATTTGTGAATTGAAGAGGGGGAAACTTGGAATGTCCTTGTAGCTGTTATTCATTTTAGACTTGAATCTATTCCATTGTAACTCTTTGCATTCCATAAATGTTGATAACTATACTATAGTAATTTTTCTAGTAACAAATATATAAAACAATGATATAGATTGACTATAAATATACTTGGTAATTGTCAGGCAGTATGTGCAATGTGATTATCTTACCTGGAAATAATATTGAGAACAAAATGTTGTGAATTACACTTTGCTTACCAGAGCCTGACTCCAATAGGTAAAGATATTGATAAATTGATAAAGAAAGAAAGTGTGCTCACCTCTAACTCACTTTCCTTAAAAGACAGGGATTCCTGCATCTGTTTGAATTGTTCTTCCCGTTGCTCCAGACGTTCATTCAAGTCACTCACTCTGTGGAGTTGAGGAAATCGACAAAATGAACATCGCTCACTTTTCTGTCACTGTTTTGACTTCTATGAGATTCATGTTGCCAAACAATATTTAACCACTGACACCTCATGTTGACAGATTTTGTCTACAGTTTCTCTAGCGAGAATTGAATAAACACTGATCTCACTTTCTACTCATTAAATGAGCAGAGAGCGATCACTGATAGTAAAGAGAATTTTAGTAGGATAATGTTACAGTGCCAGAGAGAGACAATAAACAAGAAAATAAATTATTTTTTTCTTTTCTCGTTTCGTTTATCGTCTCTCATTGGCACTGTAACATTATCCTACTAGTATTCTGTGAATAATAGTAGGTTTGAGGTTAAGAATCAACTTTAGATTTTACACAAACTTTTATTTTCAAATTTCTGAAGTGTGATTAAGTATGTAAAAATAACTCACTTTTCCTTCCAGTCATCTGCCTCAGACAACAGCTAAGAAAGAAAGATCAGAAACTGTTTAAACTGTTGAAAACATACCATTACATTCATATATTGTCCTAACAAATTCTGACATATCAAACACTTGACGAATCACTAAAGCGAAGAATATTTGAAATCATCCAAGTTAAATCCTTTCCTGACGAAAACAAAGTGATTTAAATAAAAAATAGTTACCAATATTTAATCCCTTCATCATCGTTGAAAAAATGGGTGAAATTGAAAATGTTATTTGCAAGCCAGCTATCTGGGTGAAAAATCAATTAAAAACACAGAATGTCTCCAAATATCTTAATGGACAATGTACATAACTCTAAAAGTTCCTAGACTGCCATAAAATCCTATTGGTTTGCTGTCTTCGTACCTGCTCCTTGCTGGTCTCCAGATGGCTTATATGCTCCGTCGTTCCACCCAGTTTGGAGCTCAAGGTTGTCACTTCTTCCTCTCTCAGCTTTAGGTCTGACGACAACTGAAATTGGTGAAATGGGGGGGGGGGAGATACCATGATAATCTAGAACCATTCATTCTTACACCCTAATAAACATAAAATTTATAAATTTGTCGTTACATTGTACTCTAGGACACTTTGTCTTAAGGGTAATATTTTTTGGGGGAAAAAAAAGAAAGACAGAAATAACGCAAACGTTAGCCTCAGGGCAGCCCTGCAATAACATAGGAAATAGAAGTTATACTTCTAGCATAAGGAAAAATGCAATGCTGAAAGCCAGACTTGAACCCCCGCCACCGGCGTGGTGAGGGCAATGCCTTAACCCCTCGACCAAAGCCCCTCATACGCAATGATTGAGTTAAGAGCAATTAGAATAGAAGGAGACTCTACCATCAGTCCTCACCATCCCCTGGCTGAGTTTGAAGATGTATGTGATAACATAAACAACCAAAAAACGCCTCTCTCCCTCTCTACTTCTATATGTGCAAACATAGAGAATTATAACCACATACAACCTACTACTACTAAATCTAAATGATACTCATCCTTTGTGTTCCTTCACCTACCCTTTTCTCCTTTTCTTCAAGAGTTTTAATCTGCTTGACCATCTCTTTTGTCTGAAAACAAAAAGGGAGCCAATTCAAATATCAAAGTAACAAAAAGAACATAACAAACGAAACATACCTACACTGCAATGATATAAAAATGTCATCAAGCTTAACAAAGTTTTGAGAGTTTGTTCTAAGTACCCATTTATATAATCTAGTAAGTCAGTATTAAAAAAAACAACACACATTTTTAAAAAAAACAGAATCAAATCTCCCTCACAAAAACATAAGAGACGAGGGATTAAATATTTCAGAAAAATATAAAATTGAATGTATCTTGTTTCAAGAAGCATAACAAATTTATGAAAAAAATAGTTATCTTGTTCTTTCAACAATAACAAAATATTGAAATCATAAAAGCAAAAAAATCTACTGCATTTATCTATTGCCAAAAACAGCCTTAAAATAAAACAACAAGTATATAAAGAACGTCCTTGGATTACCTTTTTGTTCGATTGCTTTACTTCCCCTTGTGTGGATTGTGCGTTTTCTTTCACCTCGTCGTTTTCATCCTGCAAGGTTGTGACTTGTGACTTCAGCGTCTCGTTGTGGAGCTGACGAACGATACAAAGTAAATATTGAATAAGTTAAGATCTGTACTACATGACAGCTTCACAAAAGTTCTAAAAACACTATGACAACAGTAGATACCACCTGAATGTCCTGCCGTCTGGAAGATAATAAAGCCTTGCAAGTTAGACCCGCAACAGGACAACTAAGGGGAGGGCTTAAAAGCGTTCCTTTGTGTATGTCTCTGATAGGTTCAAAACGATCCAATGGGCCACTCTGTGTGTTAGAGTAGGTAGGAAAAGTAAAACAAGTACAATTTTTTAATTTGTATTTTTCTTGTTTACTTGACTTGCTGACTAGCACGGGGCATACAGGCAAAATTTGCCTTTAAGACCCGGCACTCTCTTGGGTGAAAATTATAGCACGAAACCAGTTTCAGACGTAAAGTGGGCATACAAGGAGGCATCTACTGTATTACACCCGACTCTTGGGCAAAAAGGTGACAGCTTTCATGTCATCTTTTTCTCTCCTCTCCTCTTTGTCTATGTCCAAGTCGCTTCTCTCTGGAACCCAACATGACACGGGTTTGTTCCTTATTCCAAAAAAAAACCAACGCAATAGAACAAAATATCTTGTTTAATTTTTGCCGCAACAGCTTGACTTTGCTATTCGTGAGGTTCTGAAAAACAAAAACAAAATGAAGTCATGTGTTCCATGAGTTTTGTTATGCTCATTCGATTGGAAAATTCCTACTTTAGAGGTGTTTTGTCACCTGATTTCCAGAAGCAGAACCACCTTTGGGATCTTTAAGCTAATTATAAAACAAAAAAATCATGAAAAAAAAAAAAGACAACAACACAACAACACAACAACAGCTAGTTGCATGCTCAATGGCATTAAGCTCCCAAGTGGAAGAGACTGCAATGTCTGACGAACTGACTGATATCAATTCATACCTTTACTGTCTGTAATTCCTGCTTTGTTTTGTTATTTTCTCTTTTGGCTTTGGCTGTTTCTTCTTTCATCTTGACCACCTGAGATAAAAAATAAAAAATACTTCAAAATGGTTAAATAAAGAGCGACAAGTAAAGGATAAGATTTTTTTAAATCTTTGAACTCTGATTCTTTCCAAATGTTGAAATGTGCAGGTAAATTTCACTTCTAATTATAACAAACAAATGTTGCTGCCTTTGTTAACATAAAGTGAGGGGAAAATTTTTTTATGTTAGAGTCTTTTCAAAGGACTCAACATCAAAGGCCGGCAGCTTAACCAATTGGCAACTAGAACTCTTTGTGTACTGTTAGCAGAAATACCAGGAGATTATGATGCAGACATTTGTGTTGTTTGCCTTAAAATGCCTCTCACTTTATGAAAGAGGCGGCAAGTTTGTTTTACAACAACGGTACATCTAGTCAATTTCAGATCCTACCTCCTCTTGGCTGTCCTTGATATCGTCCTCCATGTTTTCTTTCTCTTTGGTGGCTAGCTGCAACTTTTCTTCCAAGGCTTGGATTACGTCTGAAATTAGAATACATAATACATTGAATATGTAGCATGTATTTAAAGTGATATTAGACATACATACATAATACTTTTAAAATATCATCTATATAGCCTTCATTTTTTCACTATTACAAATGTTGAACTAGCAATAGTCTTTTAAACAAAGGAATATTTCAAATTGTTATTGCTAACAAAAACTTGGACTTCATTTTTAAAGCATCAGAGTTTCAAAACATAGGATGAGAATGAAAGAGTGAAAACAAAATAATAATTGACCCTTGACCCTGACTACAATATTTACAATATAAGGCAGGGAGTTAGATTTGAAAATCTATTTTTTAAAGACAATATAATCATTTTCAAGTAACTTTCTCATCAGACTTACCCAGAGACTTTTTAACATTTGCTTTCTTGCCACCCTGTGAAATTACATGGGGGAAAAAAGAAAAGAAAAGGCCATCAAATGTAGAAACAATGATGATAAGACGAGACCTGTCATTTACGTTATTTAAAAACAGCATGACCAATATCTAAATACCCTGTGTGATCAGCCCACATTCGAGCTGGAAACATTAGGAGGTCAAGACTTAAAACAAACAATTTGATTCGTAACTAATTAAACTAACAAAAAAAGACTTTTACCTATCAAATTCAATTAAACAATGACAAAGTAGCATTGACCAGGTAGTGGACATTTCCATTCACAAGAAGGTGCGGCAGGTTATAAACATGAATGGAACAGGGAGACAAATGTGTAAAGTTTTTTATATTACAATAGAGTATTCGCCCCTTAATCAAAATATATTGTTATTCTTTATGTTGTAAGCTCTGTTTTGCAAAAGCATGACCAATCAGTGTGAGTTATATAAAATCATTCAACTTACAGAAGCGCAGAGACAGGAAAAGACACATGTGACGACGAGTATCATTATGGAGGTGAGAGCACCAATAACGGCCATCGTCGGGGACAAACCAAGGACTTCTTGCTCCAGTAGATTCTGGATCGAAGGTGGGAGCTGAGAATAAACAAAGAAAACATGGACAAAGCCAATGTGTCATTAGATAAAATATAGCGTATTTTAATTAGCTTCAATGATTCACAGCACAAAACAATATTATTATTATTGTTTTTATTTTATTTTTTCACAGAAAGCTGCTTCTTTTATTTTCAAATCTACATTCTATTTCATGAATAATCATAAATCAACGACAGTTAACACCAGTAAACACAACTTGTCACAAGAATGTTTTTTAAAATTGTTATTATATTATCCATCAACAAAAACGGATTCTTAGAGAGAAAAAACAACCCCAACAATCCATCAATTACCTAAAATGCTGCTGTGAAGACAATGACATTATTGTGAAAGCCAGATTTTGCTGCAGTAGGAAATATTAAGTCATACCCCAACTGTGTGCCATTCAGGACATAACATGGGGCTGACAGCAACCCTACTCTATGTTATAATACATCTGGTTTAGACCAGACAAAGACTTAAACAAACCATAACTCTATCAATTACCAAAGAAACGTATCATTGATTTACTCACCCGAACTAAAATATACTTGATGAATGAATCAAACTGGGACATGTAATACTGCTTCGCTTCTCTCGCGTCTTCAAGATTTTCTTCTTCTTGTAGGCCAGCGTCGTCAATTTTACGACCAACCACACTGTCCGTCTCGTACGATCCAGGTGCTTCATCAGCCCCATCTGGTTCCTGACGTTGTTCTGTGGGCGGCTGGGGAACTTCCTCATGGTTGGCACCAGGGGTGACAGTGGTTGCTTCCTTCAGGGGGGCAGTCGTTGCTTCCTGCATAGTGGACAAAAAGGGTTTTTTTCAAACTCATCACAAACATCTCTTTTCTTTCTTTATCAATAACTATTGTACCTTTCGGTATTAGGTAACAAAGATCTTACAGCCTTGGTAAATTCTAATCACCTTCATTGAAAAACATATTGAAGATTACATGAACTGATCTTTACTCTATTCACAAAATGAAAAAACTCACAGGCAATGAAATCTTATGTGCTCCTTGAGTGGAGGAACATTTAGAAGGAGGAGGAGGATGATGACGGAGAGAGGACGAGTGTGAGGAGGACAAGGGGAGGGAGGATGAAGGGGGACACTGACATTATCACATTACACAATTTCCTTACAATCAAATCTAACTCCTTTAAGTCTTTTCAACAAGTAATGAAAAAAACCAAAACTGACAAAATTAATCTTATACATAAAAGGGCTAAATCAAAACAGAAAGAAAAACAGCATGAACTAAAATGTTAAAAGTAGACAACTCACTTTGGGCCCATCTTCCGTCTTGCTCGACCCGTCATCCTTTTTCTCATCAGCCTTTTTCTCATCAGCCTCTATGTCCGCCGTCCCAGCCAGCAAATCCTCGTGTAGCGGTCTATCCACATGGATGGTTCCACTGGAAAGGAAAGAAAGATCATTCTTCTGCCTCATCTTTTGTTCAGGAGCTTTCCCTTCGTCCACATCTGGTTTCTGATGATGATGGTCAGCAGGCTTTTCTGGCTGCTCGTTGTCTGCGACATGAGATGCCGCGTCAACGGACCCAGAGACGCCCTGACTTGCCGTGGTGGGGTTTTGAGTCTGTTTGTTGACAGACAGCATCCTGCGGCTATTAAAGTCGACACTTTGGTATAAATTGTCATTCAGCTGTGCTTCTGGGTTAGATTCTATTGGCTTGGCATCAGAGGAAGGCTTCGTCGTGGAGTTCTGAACGACTGGTTCCACCATGCTGGGGGGTGAAGAGTCTTCTTTGACAACAGAGCTTGGCGGAGAAATTTCTGACAAACTTCTGAATGAATCGGTACTCTCAGCTGAAGATTCTTCCTGAAGTGCAGGTGTTACTAAATTCCCATTCGGATCAAGCACGATAGTCGTTCCACCTTCAACTATGGTTTCAAAGCCATTGTCCGATTCTTTATTTACATCCTCGGTCATGGGCAGACTCTCTTCAGCATGAGGTGTGGTAGTGGTCACTATTAGGTGAGGGGTCAGACTCGGGGTTTCCGACACTTCTGGTTCAGACTTTGATTCTTGCATGCTGCTCTCCAGGGGAAATGAAGACTCCACAACAGAGTCTTTCTCTTCCGTTTGAGAGGATGCCAAAGTTTGGTCACCTTGCGGTTGGCTGTCTAAAAGTTGACTGGCGTGTTCAGTCTCACCAACTTTCTCAGACTGGGTTTCATCTTTTTTCTCTGTATTTTTATTGTGTGATTCTTCCGTAAGCTTTTCATTATCATTTAGATTTTCTTCTTTATGTGCTGTATCATCAACTGGTTTAACAGCAACATCCTCAACTAGATCTTGCTTTTCAGGTGCGCCAACATTTTCAACGTTGTTGACTTTGGATTCCTCTTTTTCATGTTGTCCCTGTACAGTCTGATCTTCGTGTTGGACCTCCTCTTCTGCTTTGACAACAGATTCAGGTTCAATTTTCTCATCCTCAATTTGTATCTTTGACTCAGCTTCATTATTTTTTCCATCTGCAATCTTGTCAGGTCGTGGAGCTGGTATTTCCTCTGCAACTGGTATCTCTCCCTCTGTTTCATCTTCACTCTCTTTTTCAATCTTTCCATTAGTAGGAAGGGCTGTGTTAGTGTCATACGGTCTACCATGTAAATTCAACTTCTCACCAGCCTTTGCATCTTCAGAAGCTTTAGCAACATCGTCACTTCCAGAAACATCAGCTCCATCTTCCCTCTCCATATCCTTTTCTGTTCCACTTTCAGAAGCTGCTTCTTCTGTTGATGGCTGTTGTTCATTTGCACTGCCTGCAACTGGCAGTTGTTCATCAGCAATGCCTGTCACTGACAGTTGTTCATCAGCACTACCTGCCAATGGTAGTTGTTCATCAGTTGATGGCAGTTGTTCATTAGTCAACGGCGGTTGTTCATCAGTCGATGGCGGTTGTTCATCAGTTGATGGTGGTTGTTCATCAGTTGATGGCAGTGGTTCATCAGTCAATGGCGGTTGTTCATCAGTTGATGGTGGTTGTTCATCAGTCAACGGCGGTTGTTCATCAGTTGATGATGGTTGTTCATCAGTTGATGGTGGTTGTTCATCAGTTGATGGTGGTTGTTCATCAGTTGACGGCGGTTGTTCATCAGCAATCTCTGTCGGTGGCGGTTGTTGTTCATCACTTTTTGGACTGCCTGAAGGTTCATCAATTGGTGCACTCTCTTCCTCTTCCTCTTCCATTGCAAAAGTGACTGGATCTTTATTCCGGGAATCTTCATGGTCCTCTTTGTGTTGAGTTGTCTCTTCCGCATTGCCAACATCAGGAAATGAGGCCTCTTCTTCCTTTTTCTCCTCAACATGGTCTCCCTCTTTGTTTCCGTCCGCATTGTCAGAGAGTGAATTTCCCTCTGGCTTCCCTTCACTGGGTGGCTCTTCCGTTCCGTGGCCAATTTCATTACCTTCCTCCTCTTCTACTCCTTCGTTTGCATTTGCAACATTTCCATTTGGGTCCTCCACAGTGTTTTCATTGATGTCAACATTGCTTTCTGACGACGCTCCATCCATGTTTTGGTTTTCTGATGGTTTTTCTTCAGGGCTGCTGGCAACACTGTCCATTTCTCCGACGTCCTCTCCTGGAACATCACCAGGCATCTTTTCCTCACCTGTAGATGCCGGCTTTGGTTCGGGTTCTTTACCTTCTTCCATCTTCTTTTGGATGTAAGCGTTGTACTCTGTCAAGACGATATACATTTTATTTTTTTTAAGTAAGAGTTAGGAACATTCTCATTCTGCCACTTTCTCAAAATAAACTACAAATTTTGAAAAATTAAATAATTCAGCTTTATATTTGAATAGTTTTAAAATGGATATATGAATATGAAAATACAAACAGCAAACTATCCAATCTTTGTCTTAACCTCATGCATCATTTCAAAGTATATAAATGGATGTCATAACAACAATGTCACAGCTGTTTCAGGAGTAATCTTTAGCATCAACTGACAAGCAGCAAATTGGGGAGCCGGTGGTGCAGTGGTTATTATTTATTACTATTATTTTATTATTCATCATTTATTTATTATTCATTATCATTATTGTCATTATCATCTATCATTATTTATTCATTATTTATCACTATTCATTTAATTTCAAGCAAAAAAGTGAAGATATATTTATCTATTCTTAAACAACAACAAAAACAACAACAAATTCATGCGATTTATGTCAATTATTTGCTCAAATAGTAGACTGCAATATAAGAAAGTTATATGTTCAACCCAGCAAAGAAAGTTAGAACATTTTGATTTGTTACATGAGTTAGTACCAAAGCAATATCTCAACATCCATATTCACACAAAACACAGGACATGCAAATAAGGGCCTTGTTACGTCAATTTCAAAACACATTAACACATACATCTCTCGTTAAAGAATTGGCTAGTGAGGTCCACAAAACTGTCAACAACAACAAAAACGCAAACAAAACAAGAAACAAACAAAACAACCAAAATAAACAAACATAAAAAAACAAAACAACAACAAAAAACAACAAAGAAACACAACAACAACATAAGGTTGCTTCAAGTAGGGTGTCAGTAAAGACAAAATATAAATCACAAAAAAAATAAATAGAAGACATTCTTCAATGCAAAAGCAAATCAATCCTATCAGTGAACACAAAGCGAATGAATGGAGCAGTATTTCAGCTCTCCTGCCAACTGAGTTCTGTATACATGTTAATCAAGTCGACAATCAGATAAGATACGGGTAACTTCAGGTTTCGGCAACAACAGCCACAGCCGATATCAAGACATTTATACAGCTGTCATTAAAAAATATGCATGCTTAATATAAGAAAATATGACACCTATTGAATACAAGTGGTGAGATGAGTATCCATGCATTTGAAACAACAGATGTTACTATTTCTCTTTTGTGAAAACAAAATGCCACGAATTTGAGAGGGACACAAATATATTATAGCAACCTGCTGTGTCAAACCGGCCTCTTTCCTCCTCCTCGTCATAATCATCTAACTCATCCAACGGTTCATCTAATCCTGAAATTGGTCAGAGCAGTCGGGATAAGGAGCCATCATTTCAATTACCAAAAACACAAAGAATTGTTCAACACGCCATTTGGTTGCTAAAGGCTTTCATTGTTAACTGCCAGTTATATCTATAAACAGGCAAAAATAGTGGAAAAGTAAAGTGTCTGCGTCGACAGAATAGACTCCAGTGAAAATATGAAAAGCAAATGTTCATAGTGTGAATTGATGAACCTTTGCGTGCAATGGCTATACCACCTCACCTGACATAAAATGAATTCTTTCATACCACTGAGTTATTTGAAAACATGAAACTTACTTACGGTAAATCATTTTGTAAATTTTGAATAGAATTTCAAGTCAAATATCTAGGGTGGTTTTGATTACGTATCACCACACATTAAAAACATTTTCCAAGATGTCAGTTGCTTCAGTGGTTTTTGGGTAAATCTTTTTCATATGAACACCCTCATAGTAATAATGGCCAAAACCTGATTTGATAACTTAGAGAAAAGGGAACAAAATAAGTCTCTCTTTGCTCAGCATTAAAGCTTGTAAATTACTAAAAAAATGTTCACCTAACTCTTCAATCAAACAATTTCTACCTTGAAGATATAATAAAAAATAAAAATTTGGCACAACAGACTGATGGTATTTTCAGTCTTTCTAAAATTTCCCAGCCACCCTCAGAATAATTGAAAAAAGAAAAAAAAAAGAAAGATAAATCATCCTTACCATCCTCGTTCCAGTCTGGGTCTCCCTCTTGAACTTCTACCTCTTCCTCACCAGCCTCTTCTTCAATTTCTGTTTCATCAACTTCATCTTCTACTTCTGTATCATCTGTATGTAGTGAGAAGAAATACTGAAATTGATTTGTGGTTTGATATCAGTAACTCAAACTCATATTTGTTGGTTAATAGAGTACCATTTATACAAAGAAAGCAGTGTTGTGGCTAACATGTGTCAACGGGTGAAAAATACAAATGGAAGTGAATCTTTTTGTCAACAAGGACTGCACCACTCATCACCTAGCACATGGGTAGAAAGACTCTGCACTCTGCATTAGGAGTTTAAGACAAGCAGGTGTTGAACCCACCGTTTATCAGTAAATTAGACAAATGTTTGATAACGTCCAAACGTTTTACCAAAAACACTTTGTTGTTACCCTAGATGCTGGATCTTAACCATTCTTGTATCCATTAAACTTGTACACAACACACACACAAATGCAAACGCATACACACAAACACATTACTATTCATCTTTTTAATGCAAATACTATGACATACCTATCTCCATGATGAATGTTGCTTTTGCACATTGCGAAAAGAATAACCAAAGCAACTTTTCAATTCAATATGGACAAATAAAACGATCTTATCTTATACCTTTCTCTGCCTCCTGTTCTCTTCGTGGAGGTCGTCTTCCAATATTATTGAAAAAGTCATTTCCCTGCGAATAAAAAAAATAATTGCTTTAACATATAAATTTTTTAATAAAACAAGAAAAAGCATTCCATTTTCTTAAATCAACTTTTTTTTGCATACAACTCCCTTTTTGTCTTGGCTCGCAGACTGGACTGTCAAAGGTAAAGGACAATACCCAACCCAAACTTTTCTGACAGCCCTCGCTTAATCTACAAATTCATTTCAGACATGAGAAGTCATCATCCTCTTAACATTAGAAAATATATTTTTTTATACCAATGATAAAATAAGCATCAAGGCTTGAATTAAAAATTTAATTTGTAAAAATGAGTAAACTTGAATATGTTAATAGTCTAACACCTTGAGCTCAAATAGGGAAATATTCACACACAACAGTAATATAGAATGAAATTACCCAAAAAAAAATGACAAGACTATACAGATCAGAACATTTTAATAATATTATAATAATAATAATAATAATAATATAATAATAATAATAATAATATATATAAATATAGCGCTACACCTCGTTGGAAAACAAGACATGGGCACTTTACATTTAGGATTAATGTAAAAATATATTATATTCACATATAATGGGTAATAATAGTTTACACATAAAAATCTGCATGTATGGTGGAAAATCGCTAAGAACAGCAAAAAAAAAAAAAGAAATGGAAATCGATACGTATTCACACTGCATCAAATGTCTAATCAAATTCTATGGTTTTGACTTACCTCTGTATCTAGTTCATGACGTGGACTTGGCACCACAACTTTTATTTCCTTTACAAACGTTTTAGGGAAATAACCTCTTTGTCCATTAACCTGGAAAGATTGACAGAAAAAAACTATTCTAAATCCATAACTTTGATGAGCAAAATGAAAGTCAAATAATTTGCATTATTTTTAAAAATCTGATTGATTGATCACAATTATATCATTGAAAAAAATAAATCATCATAGCTATCTAAATCAATTTAATTCACAATTCTTTTTTCTTATTTAAAAATTAATTCTATTTCATATTTTAGTCTACAATGAAAAAATCAAAAAACAATTCTGGTTGAAGGCAACCTAAAAATCAAAATGTCATCATAAAAATTCCAAAATAAAACAATTGCTTCAAAGTTCAACGCATAATTTCATAAATGTCTGGGGTACTTCCCGACTAACAAAGTCAAATTGCTGTTGAAAAAAAACACAACTTGTTCTACTCTATACAAACCTCTCCTCCCCATAAAGATGGGATATCTCCCGCTGATTTGCTTTTCACATGGATAGTGTCTCCAGGGCTGAAGGTTAGAAACAATGGGTTGTTACCTCCAGGATACTTTCCTAGTGCTCTAGCAGTAGATATGGTAACTGTAAAGGGGAAAAAATCAAATACAAATCAATATTGATCGGTTGCTTTTTTCAATTTTGACATTTGTCATTACTCTGCGCCTTGCTACCTGCTGACTTCCCACGTTGACTGTCAGCCTAGTGTTGTTACAGCTGCAGCAATAAATAAAAATCTTTCATGGAATATTAACTTGCTATCAATTTTCTAACTTACAAGCATATTTTGAGGTTTTATAATGTAGTGTATATATATACAGCCTTTTAGCTAACCTCTGTAAAGGAAACATTAGATTCTGTGAGTGTAGTGTATGATGATGAGTATGAGGGGAAGAGAGAGTGAGTGAGTGAGAAAGAGAGAGAGGGGGGAGAGAGAGGGGAGGAGAGAGAGAGAGAGAGAGAGAGAGAGAGAGAGAGAGAGAGAGAGAGAGAGAGAGAGAGAGAGAGAG
>JARFNW010058831.1:6895-23679 GCA_031763155.1 Dirona albolineata | reverse complement strand
ACACTAAAACATCAAAAGACAGTGAGGGACAATGCCTCTACGAAACAAAACAAACAACCAAACAAACAAAAACAAAAGCAAAAAAAAATAAAACACACAGCCCTAAAGGTTAAAAAAATTACAATAAACTATCATCTATGTATAAATAGAGAAGGAAAATAAAGAAGGAAAATTTGAAATGAAAAACTTTTGAGGAGTCTATCTAACCCATGTCTGGGTCCCAAAATAATATACGTGGAGTCCTGAACCAAAATAGAATAGAATAAGAACGTATGGGAATGGATATTACATTTCCATCCAAATGATGTGAGCTGGAAACAAACTTTCCTAATTACATTGCTTTTATGTTGCTGTGTTTTTTAGGATCCCGTCATCTTTTCGGGTACTATGAGGATGAACCTTGACCCCTTCAGCGAACACCCAGACTCGGCCTTGTGGGCCGCCATAGAAAATGCTCACATGAAGACCTTCGTGGAAACCCTGCCTGGCAGATTGGACTACGAGTGTGGGGAAGGGGGACAGAACCTCAGGTAAGAATCAACATCTTTTTTTTTTCTCTTCAGAATTTACAGTAAAATATCGTTATAAGGCCTCCTGATAAACCACCATTCCCCGTTTATCACCAAGTTTCACCATAATATTATTATGGATTAGATAAAAATAAAGATGGGTTTATAATCTGTATATATAAAGGCTCACAGACTATACATCAATTATCCCCCTCAGGCTGTGTCATTCAATATCCTTCTCAACTCCCATTGGGAGCATACAGTCAGAGCAGCCTGGTAGGCTTGTCATATAACAGATAATACAGATGGACTTTAAACAGGAGGTTCAGCCGTTGATTTGACCTTAAAGTGTCTAATTTGACGTTAGCCGTAGTACTTTACAACCCATTTTATTTTTCCAGTGTTGGTCAGAGGCAGCTTCTATGCCTGGCCAGGACTCTGATTCGTAAGACCAAAATCCTGGTATTGGATGAAGCAACGGCCGCCGTGGATATGGAGACTGACGACCTCATCCAGACCACCATCCGTACGCAGTTCAAGGACTGCACCATCCTGACTATCGCTCACAGACTCAACACCATCATGGACTATGACAAGTAGGGGCTAATACCTTTTTTGTTTTTTCTCTCAGACCTGTAAATGTTCAGACAATTGTCTGATTTCAGACAATAAAATAATTGTCATTAGGACGTGCCCCCAGTTACAAGACGTTTTTATCTATTCTCTACGCTGTTTTATTTTCCGCGAAGTGCTCCGAAGTGCCCCCTCTCTCTGTCCCTCTCCCTCTCTCTCTATTTCTCTATTTCTCTCTCTCCTCTCTCTCTCTCTCGTTTAATAATACCAGTAAAATGTTGCAGTGCCAGAAAAGAATAGTAGACAAGAATAGTAAAAAGATCGTCGGCGAAAGCTAGGGTGGAACCCATGCACCGACTGCCTTGCCAATAACAGCAGACTTTTAGGTTGTGTGTTGTATTGTAATTTGGGAGCTGGTGGCGCAGTGGTTAAGTCACTCGCCTTTGGTTCAAGAGGTTCAAATCCCGGTGGAAGTACTTGATTGTTTCTCAAGACCGTGATCACACTTTGGGGAGCTGCATTGCGGCTGACACCTGGGTTATTCTGGTCTACCCTTGGAATAAACTGTAAAGACAAATTTTCCCATGGGGTGATTAACAATGCAACATAGACACATAACAAAAGTACTTTCACTTTCTAAACGCCTACAGCAACAAAGTCTCGCAGTTGACGATACTTCCGTTTATACTCTCGTTTTCCGCGAGATTTCCGGTATTTTATGCAAAAAACAGGATGTCGCTACTTTCATTCTTCACTGCGCTGTGTGTAAACGAAAATTAAACGAACTTTTTGATTGAACTTTCTTTTATGACTTTTCACTATCTCCTATCGTTGGTTGATAATAATTTCTTCGATAACGAGATTGAATCAGAATTCGATATATATGTACGCGACTATTAGCATGGGGGAATTAGATCAAATTGACCATTAACAGTGGCAAAAGTGAAAAACATTGTGAAAATACGCAAAAATGGAGATTTTTTTCATTTTTATTTTTTTAAGCAGTTTCAAAATTTTAACACATTAAAACCATATTAGATCTATATCATTTTAAAATTCAGCTCTTCCTCTTTAAATTGATAGGTGTTGTGTATTTTTTAATTGATTTTAAAGGCATGAAAATTTATTTATTTATTATTTTTTTAAAATAAATTATTTTCACTTCTCGAGTTATCTCCCTTACCCCGGTAATCCAGGTGTAGAAATTGGACGGGTCAACGGGAAGCAATGAGTTTAAAGGGAATTTTTATTATCTATTTATTTATAAAACCCTATCTATGTCGCAAGAATCTAAACTCTAGTTTTTTTTTATATTACTTACTTTCCTTCCTTTATGTTTCACTTGTAGTGCTGATGACGGTTAGTCACTTAACAAAATGTTTATTCCACAAATAATATGCTCTGCTTTGTCCATCCAACCTCACCAGGATCATGGTTCTAGACCAAGGACAAGTGGTGGAGTTTGCCACACCAGATTCCCTCCTTGCGCACAAGAGCTCCATATTCCACGGCCTGGCAAAGGATGCTGGCCTCGTATAACAATTACACCACGCAAGAAACGGAACATATTCGCAACAAAATAATTGGGAGTAAAAAGGTTTTTATCCCCATATTGTTTCAGAACTTAGTTCTGACTTTAAATTGAGAAGAGCCCATTACTAATTAGAGAGGTAAACTGGTAGACTCGGGTTGTGGAAGTGCTGGGTTCGAATCCTGGGACGGATGATTCACAGTCACAGCACCTTCCATAGTCTACAAGGCACATGTGATAGTTTGTTTTATGTGTGTTGGACTGTATGATGAAATGATTTAAGTATTAGAATGAATAAAAGGACTAATAGTATTAGATTGAATGCATCATTGCTATTCTAAATTCCATGTGAGTACTTCAGAAAATAGAGTTATAACTCTTTCTTAGAATTCGAGAGGTTCTCACTAGGAAGATAGCAAGGCATGGCGTGGTGTGTTATTGTTATTGACCATAGTTTGAAAGGGTTAATAGCAGTGATATGAATAAATGCTAAGTCCTCGCTCATTTTCTAATCATTAAATTTTTATTACATAAGAATATGCAATATAGTATATATATATTTCCTGATGCAACATTTTTATGCCACTATATTTTTAAGTCAAGAAACACCAAACATGATAATTTGATTACCCTCTCATTATGTTTTATGTCCCTATTATCAATATGCTTTTATAATTTACACCAAAAATGATAATTTGATTACCCTCTCACTCTCATTATGTTTTATGTCCCTATTATCAATATGCTTTTATAATTTTATGTTATTATGATGCTGTTGTAAAGCGCCTTGTAGTCTTTGCATTGCCACCATGAATTATTATGCTTTGACCAAAGTGGATACTTTCTCCATGTCTTACTTTCTTTCTTTATTATTTTCTGGTCCTGCCTTTCACTTGTTGTTAGGCCTTGCACATTGAATCCACTGCAGATATTTTTGGATGATGGAAGCTCTGTAACATGGATTCCACATTTTGATCTGATATGTTTTGTGGCAATTGAACAGCTGATACTGATAAACTGAATGATAATATTTTTACAATAGTCGCTTCAAAAAAATAATTTTTAAAAGCAAAACTTTGTATTCTTTCTAAACGAGAGGATCTCATGATCTTGAAGAGTTTTCAAGGCTCTGCCGTCCCTCAAGTCCTATCTCAGATGGACTTTGACTTTTAAGTAGAAGGTGCTGCATTTAATTTAATAATAGGACTTGACAACAGTCAAACAGGGTGTTTAAAGAATCAAATATTTCTTTTCATATTTATTAAACAATTTATTCAGATAGTTTTACACAAGTGATACCAAAGTTTTTGTCTAATCACTTTTTGGGTTTGCTTTATTATTTTATAAGTATAAGGGTGTACTCCTTTTCTACATAATACATAGTACAATCTTTTTATATACCTATTTAGAAGTATATTTTCTGCTCAGTTATAATATTATTTGAAAAGAAAAACCCTCTTTTCCAAAGGTTTATTCACAATTTATTTGTATGTACTTATTACTTCATCCATTTTTGAGGCAATATTTCACAATTTTTATTATATTTATAGGCACTATTGTTTATTTCTGATACAGTGACGCATAGCAGAAGGGAGGGAGAACCAGATTGATGATTCCCTGTTTTTAACAATAAATGCTTATGATTACAAGTAACAGGGAAACATCTCTGGTCCCGTTATATATTATATAATTATATCCCTCTGTTGTAAGAAGCGTTTGTCCTTGTCCAAAAAAAATGTATTCGCGCCTAACAGGCAACGTGTGGCGTATTGAGTGTTCGTTGCTTACCCGGGGTAAATGTGCTACTGTAAAGCCCTTAGAGCATGGTGATGATCGTGGATAAAAGCGCTATATAAATGCCATTTATTATTATTATTAACTACAACTAAGAGGACCTCAGGATTTAACGTCTCTACAATAGGACGAGGTAAGCAGGGCTAAGCGTCTTACCTAAGGACACAAATGCCGAACCAATACATCTCATTATGTATAGATATTGTCATTACAGTTTTGGGTCGCAGGTGGTCGGCCACCCATACATTCACGAGCCATGATACAATAGACGTTGCTTGACAACATCAACGTCGAGTTGTGTTTAATACTAATCGGTCACTGACTATTCTGCTACACTCGACATGTTGAAATAGGTACCGGCTCAAAACTGGGGAAGTAATCTGCCGCAGACAGGCATCCTAACCTGGGGGTCATGAATGTCACCGTGTCAGCTTCATGCTACAGAAACTGGGATAAGCACCAGCTCTATGCGCCAAGGTGTTCTGCATGTCTTACTTAGTGTTCAAAGCGTAAACTAAAACCTAGAAAAACCAGGAGCTAAAAAATAGAAAAACAGAAACTTGTTAGTTGGTTATCTGTTCCCTTTAGTACCGTAATTACACAGTGTAGGGAAACAGAAACGTAAAACTATAAAAAAAACAAAAACTAAGAACAAAATGCTCTCATTTGATTACAATATTACATAAAAATCAAGAAATGAATTATCTTCACTCCAAAAAGCTTTTATTTGGATCAAACCATGCGTTGGTCATGAGTCATATACATTTACATATTATAAAACACAGGAATTATAAATTATTAATTTGTCAAATCTCACACGTAACACAAACACTCATCATGTATAAAAATATTTTAAATACTCTTCGGGGTATAGCAAGACAATTTCATCTCAATTAACATATAAATAAAAACTTATACTGTTATCTTCTCTTCATAATACTATAAAATGAGACATGCACATTCGCCAGATCATGATTTTAATTTCTTATAATAAACACCTTTCCAGTGGAACCTCATAATTGTGAATTGGGTGTGGATTTATGACTTAATTTCAATCTACAACGCTTTTTCTGATTAACCCTAACACTTCCACATTTTGACAAATGTCAAATAACACATACACTACTCTCAGATTGTCACGTTTGACAAATGTGACAAATACCTTATTAGATGAACAAATAAGCTAAATTAAGAAAACTACATTAAATTATCTATTTCAATGATTTCCATTTGTCACTGACACACCTTTGCTATTTTTGTTGTTGTTGGGAAAAGCATGTAATTGTTTTAGATTTTCTATGGAAATTGGTGGCAACGGGTAGACAATTAGTGGCAGGACTACGACTAAACTATGGATATATATATATAGAAATAAAAGTGGTATATTACAATTTTGTCCACATTTAATAGTCTTTCAAATTATGAGGTTCCATTGTAACAAGTTTGGAACAAGTTTTATTATAGATAAATAAATAAAATAAGGATAAAATCCCTTTAATCATCCCAGGTGGGAAATTTGTCTTTAGGGTCTATTCCGAGGGAAGACCGGAATCACCCAGGCGTCAGCCACAGAGCAGCACCGCAAAGTGGGATCGAGGTCTTGAGAAAAAAAACCAGTGCTTCCACTGGGGTTTGAACCTGTGACCTCTCGAACCAAAGGCGAGTGACATAGCCACTGCGCCACCAGCTCCCCAAGATCAGGGGCCGTATACACAGACCATACGTTAACGGATAAGACATTTGAGCTGGTTGAGAATAACTAGAATCACGTTATGTTGAGATTAGAATTCAATGCAATATGAGTGGGCCAAAGTGTGCTGACAGGTAACGTATAGTCTGTGAATACCGGTGCTGGTACACAACGTACAAAATGTGCATTAGATCGAACATGAGGTAACACGATCCAACATTGATTCATTCAGTATGTGGAAGCGATATGTCACTATTAAAATGACAATGTTTTGATTTGATCAAAACAATTACACATTTCTCACTTAAGTACTCCAAGAGAGTGTTTATAAATAGCACCACATGAGATTGTGAAAGGATGGGGGGGGGGGGGGGGGGCGGGGGAAGAAGAATAATATGATTAATAATTATATAAAACAAAACAACTTGATATTCAATCAAAATTAAATCATCATTCACATTTCATAACCCTTGAATGAGTAATTTGTTCATACGTCCAAATTTCCATTCAAGCTTGCATAACTGATTGTTACATTACAGACTTTAAAAAAAATTGTTATAAGGTCTAAACTAATTTTTTGGACCTCATGTCGTAACGATAATTGACATAGACTTAAGTTTTAAATTGGGAAAAGTCCTGTCTTTTGTTTTTTTGTTGTTGTAAAAAAAAATAATACACTTGCTGCATATCAATTGCATTACTCCCTTGATTATCAAAAAACAGAAGGCACTGTCAATCAATCAAAAACTTCAAACACATCAAGCTTCATTTTTCCTTCCTGCAAGGTCCAGCAGAAAAATACAACCATTTCTCTCGCTCCAATTCATTCCATCATCATTTTCAAACTTAAAACATTTAGGGAAAGTGGTAAGGCCATTCTCTTCATGTCCTTCACAACCTCCGGCCACCCCAGCCATTGCATCCCCCTCTTTCACACACATACTCATATAGACGTATCAAATTGTAACGTTCAACCTTGATTGGTGCACATAATATATCGTATTACCACTCTCATACAAAGTCGCATTCCTTCCAAAAAGAAATGATTTCAATACTGGTGCCCTCGTCACTTTGCAAAATTGAACTGAATGCAGATCTGGAATCTCTTCCCCCCCCCCCCCCTCTTTCACTCACTCATTCTCTCTCTCTATCTTCCTATAATACCACCTCCCTCTTCTATTCATGTTGCCTTTATTCATATATATATATATCTATCCTCCCACCAAGCCTTCCGTTCATTTTGTCCTCCCTCTTCCTGCCACGACTCAAGAACCAGGGATTCCACTCTCGTCTGTCCACACATCCCCCCTGTCCAGTTCATCGTCATCAATTGTATTACCACCATCATTATCATTATTACTACTGTCGCCTTTATCCGCAACACTCTTTTCCTCCTTATTTTCTTTCTCTCTCTCCAACGCGGCTGCTTCTTCATCTGTCAATTCCCGTATCTTCACACCCCCTCCTACTCTGTCCTCCTCTTCTCTCTCTCCGTCAGGCCTGTCGATAATGATCTCCTCTTCCTCTTCCTCTTCCTGAATCATTTTCTTCTGTCCATCCTCGACTTTCTGGTCATACTCTTCAAACCTTCTCTGCTTCTCTTCCTCCTCCTCTAGTCTCCTCTTCTCCTCCTCCTCTTCTTCTTCCAATCTTTTCTTTTCCTCCTCGGCCGCTGCCTGTCTTAACCGTTCACGCAACGTTTCCAACAGTCCATCCGGAACTTGCCCATCTCTGACTTCCTGTATCAGTCCGTTTTCTTTGGCTATCTCCAGAGTCTGCGAAGAAAACGACAAAGGAAAAGAATTCATGAATAAATAGACAATAAATCAAAATAAAGGGATAGTGAATTGTTTAGTAGCTTTTACAAAATATGTAACCCCCCCCAAAAAAAGAATGGGATACAATGAAACAAAGCGTAAGAAAATACTGCTTTGAGACAATATTATGTATGATTGCAGCATATTCATTTACGAAGAACTGTTTATATTTAAGTACTGAATGTAAAGTCAAGTGTAGAGATTTTAAATATATTTGGCATAAGGCATAATGTTTATTTCCACCACCAGATCTCAATATATTAGGCATAAGGCATAATGTTTATTTCCACCACCAGATCTGAATAGACTTCACTACTGCTGGATCGGTAGGAAGCGTCAGCCACAGTGCAGCGCCGCAAAGTGGGATCAAGGTCTAGAGGAAAAAAAAAAGTGCTTCCCAGCATTTGAACCCGCGACTTCTCGAAACAAAGGCGAGTGACTTAACCACTTCGCCACCGGCTCCCTAAACATCTGCCCAGATTGGGAATTGAAATCGGGTGACCTGCGTGGCAGTGGCAGTCGGACGGGACGGTCTTTACCGACTGAACTACCGTCAAGAGTAAGAAGTCTATGTCAGTACAAACTCCACTCACCTCCTCTGCAGCCTTCCTGGCTGCCTCAGCTCCCGGGTCGTTCTGTTTGGATACGGCCATGAGAATCTCCATCATGGGGCCCTCCACGACCAGAGAGGCCAACTCTTTGTCCGCCTTGGCGATGTTCATGACAATGTGGCAGGCGCGGTGCTGGATGTCCGGCTTCTCTGATATGACGTGGATTTGGAAGATGTCCATCCAAGGTTTGACCTGAGAATGCAGTGGCAAATTTGTGAAAATGAAAAAGTGCTCTGTCAGATTTTAGAAAAAAATAAATAATTAGATATCGGTAAATGAATACAAAAAAATAAATCAATACAATTGTAAATTTATACTGTCTACTTATAGAAAAAAATAAATTTAATTATATTACTATTATAATTACTATCATTATCATTATCATTATTATTATCATTATTATTATAATTATCATTATTATTATCACTATTATTATTATTATTATTATTATTATTATCATTATTATTATTATTCTTAGTCTCATTATTATTATTATCATTATTTTCATCATTGCATTATGTAAATCAGCGTTATCTATCATATCCCAACCCATACTCACCTTAACAATTTTGTGACAAATAGAAGGTCGTGCGGACAGCACAGCCAAAGCACCAGTGGCAGCTCTCACCAGAGAGACGTCATCTTCACCAGCAAACAACACCAACAGCTTGACTCGGTCATTCTCTCCTTCAAATATTTCCTGTACCTTTATAAGGACAACATAAAAAAAATAAAATAATTTAACTTGGGCAATCTACATTAACCAACTAAAAAAACAAAACATAAACAAAACAAGCCCCCTAGGGTACTACAGACAGAATAATAGTGGGATAATGTAACAGTGCCAGTGCCAGTGAGAGACAAGAACAGGAAAAAGAAAAAAGATTTTCGTTGACAGGGGGAATCAAACCCATGCCTGCCACGGCAACTCCGCCTCACCGTGAACAGAAAACAAACCCACTGCCTCTGGACTAATCCGCCATCAATGACCGCTCCCTCTTCATTTACTAGGGCACTACATCATCATAATGAATGGCATTCATTTATAAAACGCTTATCCAAGATCATCGCAGAGCTCTAAGCACGTTACAGTAGAATTTTAATTCTTAAAAATCTATCGAATCAAATCAAACCGTCTTCTTTGTAAAACTTCATACCTTTTCACTCATGACCAAGTTACACATACACTCCGTGGAAGCTCTCCGAAGCATTTCATGTTCTTCATACATGTAATGTTCAATTGAGGAAAGGCCATTGTCCAGTATGATACGATTTCTGAAAAGAAAAATCATAAAATTTAAATAAATAACAAATATCATGACAATATATTATGTTGTTGTCACCTGGTGTATACTCGGTTGAAGCAGCGTTTGTCCTTGTCCAAAAATTGTAATCGCGCCTAACAGGCAGCGTGTGGCGCATTAAGTGTTGAGTGTTCCGTTGCTTTCCCGAGGAAAATGTGCTACTGTTAAGCGCTTAGAGCATGGTGATGATCGTGAATAAGCGCTATATAAATGTACATTATTATTATTATTACTATTAAATGTAGCAGCATAGGACCCCATGAGAGATGCATGTCCTCCATGTCTTTGACTACGAGCAATTATAAAAAAAGAATAATTGACCTACCATAAAACCTGTCTCCATTGAACAATGGATTGAGACAAAGCTATCTATGCTTGGCATAATCCACCCTGCTCCTTTCGAAGATAATTAATACAAAAGTAATTTAATTCATCCATTTTGATCCACAGATTTTCCAACTCTGCATAGGGCCATGTGTACTCGTGGGGCACAGACTTGCACTTAACCTGGATATATTTGTATCTGGGTCTGCACATTGATGCCACCCTTATCCTGTCTTGTACACTGTCCTCGGCCAGACACAGAGCTGGTCCCTGCACTGTTTAATTATGGTTCTAAATGGAGCAGATAACAAGATAATTGAGGTAACTTTGAATCTTGATGTAGGTACGGTGAAAGTAATCCAACATCACAATTAGAGGGTGTTTGAATCGCATCACTCACCCCTACTCCGCCACAGCAATCCCTACAGGGCCTTTCATCGACCCATAGAGCTGGTGGTTATCCCATGTTGCTACCATGTGAAGCAGACAAAGTGACGGTTTGTCACCCTCTGGATAGGACACTTTGGTTTATGACAGATTGCTTCCCCAGGTGTCAGCTGGTACCTATTTCTACACCTGGGGCAAGTTTGTTTGTTTATTGAGTCCCCTTTATACCGCAATAAGCAATGTAGGGACCAGCCATATGTCAAGCTCTGAAGGGTGTATATAACAAATGGAAGTAAATCCAAATGTCCATGAGGACTTACACCACTCATCACCTCAAACATGGCTAGAAAGACTCTGCATCAGGAATTAAAGACGAGCAGGTGATGAGCCAACTGCTTCCAAATACCTTTACCAGTAAATTAGACAACAGTGTACCATGAGGTCCATACCTTTTACCAGTAAACACATTGCTGTTACCCTAGTGGTTACTTATCAGTTATAGGACAACTGAGAGCCCCCACCTGGGCAACCTGGGGCAAGTCAGGCAATCAAAATAAAACATATTGCCCAATGATTTCAAAGCTACTACTATGATGAAAACCATGCGATTTGTAGGGATTAGATGCAATGTCTTAACCTCTCTTCCACAGCATCTCCTAAGTCACAACAGTCATAGTTTTACATTCCAAAAACCTAGCTTCAATTACTTGACCTATCTATGACCTTCCTCTCGGCCACTGCGCCTCCCTGGTTGAAATTACAAAAAATCAGTTTCAATTACTTGACCTATGACCTTCCTCTCGACCACTGCGCCTCCCTGGTTGAAATTACAAAAATCAGTTTCAATTACTTGACCTATGACCTTCCTCTCGGCCACTGCGCCTCCCTGGTTGAAATTACAAAATCAGTTTCTTCAATGACTTGACCTTTGACCTACCTGACTGAATCACTCATGGAGGACAGGTTGGTGAGGGCCATCAACGCCTCAAAGCCTTGAAGTCCTGACCTGTCCGGGTGGAGGAGGCTGAGCAAGGGACGCACCACTTCATACACCTGTCAGAACCATAGCAGTAAAAAAAAAAAAGAGATGATATTATATTATATGAATAGGTATGGAATAATAATAATAATAATAATAATAAATAATAATAATAAATGGCATTTATATAGCGCTTATTCATGATCATCACCATGCTCTAAGTGCTTTACAGTAGCACATTTACCCCGGGTAAGCAACGGAACATTCAACATTTAATATGCCACACGCTGCCTGTTAGGCGCGAATACAATGTTTGGACAAGGACAAGCGCAGCTTACAAATAAAAGCTCAATCGCAGACCTGCCACGCACTTGAAAAGAAAAATCTGTGTTATTATTATCCTGATAAAAAAAATCTGTGTTTGGAGGGGGGAAAAAATCTGTGCCTCCTTCAAAGGAATGTTTATATATCAAACAAATATAAGCTCTTCGGATAAAAAAAAACCGGAAGACAAGGAGGTGATTAACCCACTGTGTCTAGTAGGCATGAATTAAATTTTGCCAAAAGTTATATATACTATAATCAACTTTAATTAATAGGGATAATATGGACATGTTTGCAAAATCTGTAATTTTTCCAGATTCAAAATATTTGTTTGTCATCCTTTGCCTTTAGTTTGTGTGTTGTCTGTTCCCTTTGGTTCCTGTGATTAAACAGTGTCTGGCCGAGGACAATGTACAAAGTACAAGGCAGAAGGCATTGATGTGCAGACCCAGATACGGATGTATCCAGATTAAGTGCAAGTCTGTGCCCCTCTAGCACACGACATGGCCCGATACAAAGCTGGGAAATCTATGGATCAAACTTTTTAAGGCAAGCAGGGGATCAGCCCGCTGTATAGTGAAGGACTAGCATTGTGTTTGGCCGAGGACAGTGTACTAGATTCAAAATGTGAAAGAAATTCTAAAAAATTGTTGACTACTAAGGATGAAGTATGACAGGGCCATACAGTACAGTCATACAGCAGGGTTGACTGGACTGCCTTCCAATGACTTACCCTCTGACCTGGAAATGCAAAGTGTGGGTCGGAGGTGACAGCTATCTTGGCCAGTACGTGGGCAGCCAACATATTTCCGTTGTCTGTGTTGTTATTCATCAGGGTCAACAGGGACTAAGGAAGGAGGAGAGATAACATGCAAGGGTTGGTGATTATAGGAAATTAATATTCATATTACTCATATTTTTCCTTGTTTGTTTGTTTTTCGTTCGCTATCCATTTGTGTGTGTTCTACATGTTGATATGATAATATATCCTGTCTTCATGTTTGATATCATTCTTACATATTGGTAAAAAAATAAAAATAACTATAGCTACCGCCTCCACCATACTTTTCTTGTCTCAGATGAATCAAATGAATCTTACATTTAGAAAAAAAATAGAAAAAAGAATGAAGTTTTTCTTCAATAACTAAGTGAGTAATAATGGTGCAATGATCAGTATTTACGCGCCGCTGAGCACTCCAGAGTGGAAGTTGAGTACTATATAAATTCAATATCTTTAAAATATATAAAATTCACTATTTAATTTACTATTTGCCATTAACACTTGTCACAAAAGAATGCTTTCAAATGCATGCTTTTAGGCAACGAAACCTTGAATCAATAACTGTTATATATTATACTATAGCTGTATCTGGAGGCACGATGGCCGAGTGGTTAGGACAGCAGATTCTAATGGCGAAGGTTGAGGGTTCGAATCCAATCCAAGTCACCTGTTTTTCTTGGGAAAGAAACTTTACTCCAATTGCCTCACTCATCACGACCCAGGTGCAAAAGTAAAAATGGGTACCAGCTTACAGCTGGGAAAGTAATAGGCAATGAAATAGCAATCTATCAGAAGGGTGATATAGTGTTGCTCTGTCCATTTCAGGCTACAGAAACCGGGATAAGCTCTATGGGCCTCAAGGCTCTTCACGGCCTATATAGGTGAATATCCATATTGCTTTGTCCTGTGCTTTAACTTTAAGGCTTACCTTAGTTCCCCCTTGCTGTATTATTAAACCTCGAAGTTTCTCCTCTGTGGCCAGGGCAAGATACACTCTGCAAAGATTTATGAGAAAAAAAATAAGAGAAAGAAAAGCCAACTTAGGTTACCATGAGGTAACCTCTCTCTCTCTCTCTCTCCCATTTCCTCCCCCCCCCCCTTCTCTTTCTCGCTCGCTCTCCCTCTCCACACCCTCTCCACCAACCCTCCCCCCCCCCCTCTCTCTCTCTCTCTCTCTCTCTGTCTCTCTCCCCTCCACCTACCTAGCCAGCAGCTCCCTACTATTCTTGCTGTCCGTGTTTGTCAGGGCCACCAGTGCATTGACCACACCAGCAGCGGCCAGTTTATGGATTCGTTTGGACACAAACTCGGGCTTATCCTGGTAGTGGGGTAAAAAAATAAGGCTAAGATAAAAACATTAAAAGATTGTCATATATCACTACCAACTAAAACTAAAATGTAACATCAGACTGACGAAGTATTTAGATGAAAAAAAAATAATTTAAAAAATGAAAAAGAAGCAAAATTTATAGTAGGCCTATATCATATTGATACATTTGAAAACACTTATTCTGGAAACCAGAGTTAAAAACGTTTATACTGGTTCCATTATAATTTTTTTTTCGACTTGTACTTGACATGAAATAGCATTGATCCCCAGTAAGTCCCTGAGGGCCTTGGGGCCCCAATAGAACGGGCGGTAGCGTGAAGCGGACAGAGTGACAATTTGTCACCCTTCTCGATTGGGCGCTGGTCTATCGCAGATGCAGATGTCGTCTGCAGCTGCAAGGTGGTACCCATTTCTTCATCTGGGTCGAGTGAGGCAAGAGGAGTAAAGTTACTTGCCCAAGAAAAACAATGAGGTGACTTAGAGTAGGATTCAAACCCACAGCCTTCACCATGAGAGTTTGCAGCATTAACCACTCGGCCATCTCGCCTCCTTTCGATCCTCAGTAATTGAATGTAAATCCACAGATTAAAACATTGATGGGTCACTCACCTTGGCGTGTTCTTCGGGTACATGCTGCTTGGCAAATCTGGCCAGCTCCAACAGTTCTGGCATCACATCCTGTTTGTCGTAGCTGTTGGTCAAATTGACTAACACAGTGACAGCCGCGTAGGTTGAGTTGCGATCTGCTGCCTGGTGGGTGATGAAGAAAATGGATGGAAAAATTGGAACGGACGAATGGACGGAGGGAAGATTTCATGGTTGGATGATAAATGGTAGAATTAATGGATGGATAACTTCTTGGTTAATTTGCAAGGGGAAAACTGACCTAGTTCCAAGTAAAAGAAGAAGAGCAAGAAAAAGAAAAAGGAAAAGGAAGAGGAGGAAGAAGGAGAAAGAAAAAGAAGAAAAAGAAGAAGAAGGAGAAGAAGAAGAAGGAGAAGAAGAAGAAGAAGAAGAAGGAGAAGAAGAAGAAGAAGAAGAAGGAGAAGAAGGAGAAGAAGAAAAAGAAGAAGAAGAAGGAGAAGAAGAAGAAGAAGAAGAAGGAGAAGAAGAAGAAGAAGAAGAAGAAGAAGGAGAAGAAGAAGAAGAAGAAGGAGAAGAAGGAGAAGAAGAAGAAGAAGAAGAAGGAGAAGAAGAAGAAGAAGGAGAAGAAGGAGAAGAAGAAGAAGAAGAAGAAAAAGAAGAAGTAGAAGTTATTATGTTTTATTCCGCCATTCACTCTATAACGCCAACTTTCCAATGGCCCCGCGGTTGGCGGTACAAAAAGGTATGAGTGTTTACAATTGTAGCAATATAACCCTACCTTAGCAATGCCCATCATGGCCTTTATAGCGGCTGTATCATCGATCAGATCTTCTTTAATGTCTGCGTCCAGAGTGAGATAGGCCAGACCCTCCGTGGCCCATTTACCCAGGTCTGATGCCTCAGAGTTTGTATTGACCAGGAATCTGACGGGGAAAGGTATTGACAGTCAACAATAGTTGTTGTTGTTGTTTATAGAGTCCCCTTTATACTGCAATAAGCAGTGAAGGGGCCAGCCATACTATGTCAAGCTCTGAAGGGTGCACATGACAAATGGAAGTAAATTCAAATGTCAATGAGGACTTCACCACTCGCCACCTAACACATGGCTAGAAAGACTCTGCGTCAGGAATTAAAGTTAAAGACACTAGTCAGTAAAAAAAATAAAAAATGAAAATCACAAATCGTGGAGATAATCTACCCAACTATCGTTTCCATGGCGATGGTTGCTAGGGTTATAAGGGCAGCATCATCACTGAAATGGAGAGTCAGGATAGCGTCTTCTTCGTGAATAGTAAGTTGTCAAGACATGGAGCTGGTACTTATCCCGGGCTCCGATGGGCCCCTATATAGTCTGTGCTTATCCCGGTTTCTGTAGCGTATGAAGCAGACAGAGTGACAATACGTAATGCCTCCCTTCTGGATAGGAGGGCACTGGTCTATCACAGATGACTTCACCTTCTGTAAGCTGGTACCAATTTCTACACCTGGGCCGACTATGGAGTAAAGCCTCTTGCCAAAGAAGCGCAAAGAGGTGACGATAAGGATAAGATTCGAGCCCATGACCTTGGCGTCAAGAGCATTCTCAACCACAGACGAGTATTCTCGCAAAACGGCATAATTTTATTTGACCCCCACCTAATATTTCAGCAGACACTGCAATCAACGTTTACCTCTGTCTAATCGATAAAGAGGGATTTCGAAGTTCAAAGGAAAAAAAAGTAAAATAATTTTTTTTTTATGAATAGATTTCCTCTAAGTCTAAGTCTCTATCCTATCACATCCTCTTACTCTTTATCTTCATTAGCGTCAGATCAGTAACGAATCAATAAACGACTTTATTCCTCATTTCCTCTGATTGCTGCCACTAACCACTTACTTGCGACAAATCTTGGCTAGCTTCTCCGTGGACCCGACAGCCATGGTCTTGGCGCTGGCATCTGTGCCTCCAAAACTTCCCAGCTTACACAGACCCTAAGGATGACAAAAAGGAATACCAAACTAAACCAGATAGTACCAACACACCCACACGCTGAATTTTATGTAGAATAATCAAATAGTAGGGGTGGAGGTATGACTCAATGGTAGCGAATCAGTCTGCTGCTGTCGGGAAAGAAAGTGTTACTGTGACAGGCACGGGTTCAGAATCACTGTTATCAGACATTTCAAGACTTCTATGACGTGGAACGATCATTGTCATAGCATAGTCATTTCCTTGGAGGTGGGGGGGGGGGGGGGGGGGGGAAAC
>JARFNW010058720.1:0-10000 GCA_031763155.1 Dirona albolineata | reverse complement strand
TCATCATCACCATTAGTGCTTCCCTCTCTCTCATCATCACCATTAGTGCTTCCCTCTCTTTCATCATCACCATTAGTGCTTCCTTCTCTCTCATCATCACCATTAGTGCTTCCTTCTCTCTCATTACCATTGTCATCATTATTATTCCTTCTTTCTCTCTCGTTACCATTATCACCATTAGTGCTTCCTTCTCTCTCATCATCACCATTAGTGCTTGCTTCTCTCTCGTTACCATTATCATCACAACTGCTTGTTTCTGTTATCATTTGCCTCGGCTGTTTACGATTACTGTTTCTTTGTAAATCATTCATTACACCATCAGGCAGTGGATCATTACCAGTGTGACCTTTCAACTCTGTGTCTTTGATCAGTTTAGAAGCATCTTTATAAGTTGTAATGCTTGCCAGGCAACGCAAAGATTTTTCTCCAAGATGTAAACGCATGTGTCTTTTTAATGTGGGTATGCTAACAAACATTTTCTGGCACACAAGACATTTAATATCGCCATTACAGTGACCATTCAAGTGTCTCTTTAGGTTATATATAACACCGTATGATTTGTCACATTTAGTACATTTGAAAGGCCTTATGCCGTGTACTGCCATGTGACAATCTAAATATGATTTCCGAGCAAACTTTCTCCAGCATAATTCACACGTAAACTTAAGTTTTTCACTACGTTTCCTTGCAGTTACA
This sequence comes from Dirona albolineata, assembly GCA_031763155.1. Classification (NCBI taxonomy): domain Eukaryota; kingdom Metazoa; phylum Mollusca; class Gastropoda; order Nudibranchia; family Dironidae; genus Dirona; species Dirona albolineata. Next base: position 9,304 of record JARFNW010058720.1, on the reverse strand, counting down.
GATGGATTTGGATCTACTTGTGAAGGACTCATCAAATCAACAGACCTTCCATTACCTTCATTACTTCCAACTTCACCCTCAATAACATTAGCAATGTTTTCATTTCCATCTGACGTCGAATGCCTTGCCTGTTCATCAACAAATGTCTGGTTGTTACTCAAATGATTCCTCAAGAAGTGTCTCTTTAGATCATATTCACCACCATATGATTTGTCACATTTAGTGCATTTGAAAGGCCTTGTACCTGTACCGTGTGCTGCCATGTGTCTCTGCAAGTTAATTCTCCGATTAAAATGTATTCCGCATAAATGACATTTAAACTCAAGCTCTTCACCATTTCTCATCACAGATTGATTTGGATCGACGCGTGAGGGACTTTTCAAATCAACAGACGTTTCATCACTTCCAAGGATGACATTCACACTTCTCGCATGATCATTATCATCATTCATGCTTCCATCTCTCTCATCATCATTATCATCACTCACACTTCCAACTCTCTCACTCTCATCATCTTTATCATCATTCATGCTTCCATCTCTCTCATCACCATTATCATCACTCACACTTCCAACTCTCTCATCATCTTTATCATCATTCACACTTCCATCTCTCTCATCATCTTTATCATCATTCACACTTCCATCTCTCTCATCATCTTTATCATCACTCACACTTCCATCTCTCTCATCATCTTTATCATCACTCACACTTCCATCTCTCTCATCATCTTTATCATCATTCACGCTTCCATCTCTCTCATCACCATTATCATCACTCACACTTCCATCTCTCTCATCATCTTTATCATCATTCACGCTTCCATCTCTCTCATCATAATCATTATAATTTCTTATTCCTCTAACTTTTGGGGCACTTTCTGGGTGATTCCTCATGTGTATCTTTAGTTCATATTTTACTCCGTATCCTTTACCGCATGTAGGGCATACGAAAGGTTTTTCACTACTGTGTAAAATCATGTGTCTATTTAAGCTAGCTCTTTTAGTAAACAATTTCCCACACACTGAACATAAAATGTCAGATTTTCTATTAATTTGCTTCAAACGCGGATTTGAATAGGCTTGTATGAAACTTTCCAATACAAGAGACCAATTATTGCTTTCCAATTCACCCTTGTCATTTTTGTCGTTTCCATTTCTATCTGATGGCTGTTCATCATTATCATTCAATTTCTTCAAGTGACTCTTCTTCAATAAGTGTTTCCTCAGATCATATATAACACTGTATGATTTGTCACATATAGTGCATTTGAAAGGCCTTACACCGTGCACTCCCATGTGTCTCTTTAAGTTACTTCTCACAAGAAACTTTCTCCCGCATAACTCACACATAAACCTTTGTTTTTCACCCTTTGGCTTATCATACAATTTCAGGTTGTTATTGTCACTCTTTGAGTGGTTACTCAAGAAATGTCTCTTTAGATCATAGTCAGAACCATATGATTTGTCACATTTAGAGCATTTGAAAGGCCTTGCACCGTGTACTGCCATGTGTCTCTTTAAGTTAAATCTCACAAGAAACACTCTCCCGCATAACTCACACGTAAAGTTAAGTTTTTTGCCACTTTTCCTTGCAGTTACAGATGGATTTGGATCTACTTGTGAAGGACTCATCAAATCAACAGACCTTCCATTACCTTCATTACTTCCAACTTCACCCTCAATAACATTAGCAATGTTTTCATTTCCATCAGACGTCGAATGCCTTGCCTGTTCATCAAATTTCTGGTTCTTACTCGAATGATTCCTCAGTTTTTCACCGGTTTTCCTTTTCTTTACAAATTGATTTGGATAAACTCGTGAGGGACTCTTCAAATCAACAGACCTTACATTACTTCCAAGTTCGCCCTCAATAGCATTTGCAATGTTTTTACTTCCATCTGTTTTCGAATGCCTTGCCTGTTCATTGTCATTAATACGTTTCTTTTTGTTACTCACAACAAAGTTTGGGGCACGTTTTGTGTGTATCTTTAAATGCGAGTTTCGAGTATTAACATCTCTAAATGATTTACCGCATGTAGGGCATACAAAAGGTTTTTCCCCACTGTGTAAAACCATGTGTCTATTTAAGTTAACTCTGTTAGCAAACGTTTTCCCACATACTGAACATAAAATGTCAGATTTTCTATTCATTCGCCTCAAACGCTGATTTGAATAGGCTTGTATGACACTTTCCAATACAAGAGGCCAATTATTGCTTTCCAATTCACCCTTGTCATTTTTGTCGTTTCCATTTCTATCTGATGTCACTGGCTCTGGCTGTCCACTGTCACTATCATTAATAGGCTTCAGGTCATTTACATCAATCACAGTAAGTATTGGGTCATAGTCTGTGTTGCACTTAATGTGTCTGTTCAGATCACAATTATCTAAACATGTCCTCTCTTTTCGCTCATCAACATTATCATCACTACTACTCCCTTCTCTCTCCCCATCATTACTGCTTTTGTCTCTCTCACCAACATTATCATCACAGCTGCTTCCATCCATTTGCTTCGGCTGTGCACAATTACTAGTCTGTTCTAAATTGTTCAATACACCAAGCATTGGATCACCACCTGTGTGACTCTTGCCCAACCCTGTGTCTTTAAACAGCTGATAAACATCCTTGTAAGTTTTAGCACCCATCAGGCAATGGAAATCCTTTTTTCCAAGATGTTCACACATGTGTCCTTTTAATTTGGTTATGTAAGCAAACATTGAATGGCATACAAGACATTTGATATAACGTTTAGAGTGACTCATCACATGTCTCAATTGATCTCGCCTAGAACTATACGATTTGTCACATTTAGTGCATTTAAAAGGCTTTTCACCATGTACTGCCATGTGAATATATAAGTCTTGTCTGCAAGGAAACTTCACCAGGCATACCAGACACCTAATACCTAGTGGTTTACCGTCGTGTTTAATCATGTGTCTTCTTAGGGTATATGCACAAGAGAACGATTTCCCACAAAATAGACATAAAACGTAACGGCCATTATTCTCTCGTCTCTCAGTCTCATGTCGTTTTGAATCAGTTTGAGAGAGGCTTTCCAACTTTTCATTATTTTCATGATCACTCTCATCTCCACTGTCATCATTGTTATCACCTCTATCCGTTGTTGAATACCTTGGTTGTTCATAAATATTAGAAGCAAGTTTGAGATTGTTATCCACAGTGTCTTTCAATGCTTCGCTACACATGAAGCATTCACAGAGTTCAGGACACGTCCGACTCTTTATCAGATTATTCAGAGAGTTATATCCTTCACTGCTAGTACTAGCTATATCTTTCATTTCTATTTCATCATTCCACACTTGCACCTGTTGTGCATCGTTGTGATTTAAACTTTTGGATATCATATCACTCTCATGAGGCTCTGTCAATTGCTTTGGATGTTCACTGTTACTAATAAGTTGTAGATTGCATCTCACACTAAGATTTGGATCAAGTTCTGTGTGAAGTTTCATGTGCCGTTTTAGTTCATAAACATCTTTGAAAGATTTGGTGCAGGCAGAGCATTGGAAAGGCTTTTCGGCACAGTGTGAGGTAATGTGCCTTCGTAAATTGTGTCTCGATGAAAAAGTTTTCCCACATATTGAACACTTCCTATGAATTCCTTGCTCAGATGGATTTGGATTGTCCTCCTGGCACAGTCCGTGACAGCCTGTCAGTCTGTGACTGACTAGATCATAGTTAAATCTAAATTCCTTGCCACAAGGACATTTGTAAGCACTCTCATCCTCAATGCTGCCTGATGGCACAAGCCTTTGTAAGCTATGCTCCCTTGGAAATTGCTCACCAAATGGTGAAAAATGTTGATCTTTATCATCAACGCTTTGCTCCCCATCATCACCGACTTGCTCCCCACCATCACCATCTCCCTTCCGATTATCACCGTCTTGCTCCCCACCATCACCAGTTACTGGTGTTATTGTATCAATCAAATCCACATCATTTTCAACCAAACGCTCACTTTCATTGAAATCACAATTGTTGGTAAGGGCGTCCTTATGACTTTTCATGTGTGATTTTAGATGCATGTTGCTTTTAAAAGCTTTGAAACATAAAGAACACTTCAAAGGCTGAATTTTTATGTGAGTAATCATCATGTGTCTTTCTAAACCAATTTTAGAATTGAATCTTTTATTGCAGCCATTACATCTACATCCATTTTCATCTGTATGAATTTTCAAATGTTGACTAAGATTGCTTCTGTTTTTAAATACTTTATTACATATGCAGCATTTACAAGGTCTGGGATTCACCTTTGATTTCTTCAAATCACTGACAGGGTGCAAACTTCCTCCACCCTTACTTTCCACATTGTCTTTGACTACTTGAACTTTGCCACTTTTCATTATCCCCTGTTGTGCATGACTGGGGTCGAAACTGTCACGAAGCACAGCACTTACATTTAGTCTTGCCTCATCACAATTCACAGACTTTAGTTTTGAAGAGTCTTTACATAAACTGCCGCTATATAAACCTGTGACAGGTAGTCCAACTCTTATATTACCATGGCCACAGTCATTCTTGTCACTTCCATGTTTACTCTCATCATAGAAGTCTGCTAGATCATCCCCTTTCCCTCCAGTGAAACTTGTTGACTGCTCTGTCTGCCCTGTTCTCCTATGATGATATATTTCATTGTTTACTGCACTTATTTCACTTGGTTCAGGGACAATTTTTCTTGCATGGTACCTCGTCATGTGTTTGTTCAGATTGTGTTTCGTTACAAATGTATAGCCACATTCAAAGCAAGACAAAGACTGTCTTTCTGGATGCAATGGCATATGTCTCCTTAAGCCAGACGTGGATGCAAAGACTTTGTCACATAATAGACACTTGATTCGTCGTTTATCAATCTGAATATTTTTGTCATAATTTGTTACATCTGTAACATCTTTTATAATTTCCAGTTGACTGTCATCCGTATTTGGTGAAACCATAATGCGCACACTATTGTTAATAATATGAGGACTTGTACTTGTAAAAGAATCTCTCCGCACAACATTATTACCAAAATCTTTCACATGGTAATTTCCCACAAGGGCAGTAATGTACAGGTCATCATTGGCAGGAATAACATACATTCCATTGCATTCGTTGTCATCAGATCTCTTCCCAAATACATCAGTATCCTTCTCTATAGACCCTTGAGTTGAGTTGACTTGGCCTAAAATGGAAGGACATATTTCTGAAAAAAATATTCAAAAAATAGAAAGAATAGAAAATTGCAAAACAGTGAAATTCTAAAATACTACCGAGCTTACTTAAAGTGTAGTTCGTGATGTATTGAAGCTCAACTAAAGGGTGGAAAACTCTGATCATAAAACTGACAGGTGAAGTTTATTATCACATAAATCATTGCAATTTATCTTCGGGAGGGAAGCATCTAAATTGAAATTGGCTGTGTGGCAGAGTCAATGTAATGGGCCCAATTTTGCCTCTAGTCATCATTATCATGGTGGGTTCGTTGCAGAGTTGATCAACGCATCCTATGATACAGGAAACCATTTGTCAAGATATTAATAATTGATAATAGTTTATTTGCATAGCCCTAGATCCACTTCTGGGATGCTCAAACTCAAAGGTGCTTTGAAATTTTTAGAAATTATACTTTAAATATATTATATAGACCCTAATACAGATCAGGAAAAGCATTGATCTAAAAATATTGCATGATAAAGAAGGTATACCAAAACACTAAAAAAAATATATAATTTCTGATAAATGGCATTAAAAGCTCATTCCATAAATCAGGAGCACATAATATGATACAGCAAAGGCTCTTTCACCAGATATAATTTTACAAGATTCTATTTTATTATTTTTTTGTCTTTAGATTTGAGGTTTCTGTGCCGTGAATAAAATTCTAAAAGTATATAAGTGCTGTTAAATAGAATGGTGTATCCCTGGATTGGATATGGCAGCTAAAAAAGTATGAAACAAAAATTGTTAATCAATTCTTTGATGCACACACAACCAATGAAATTTCAGAAGTAGGGGTTTAACATGTTCATATTCATTAGTTCTTGTTATTGATATCACACATGTTCTGAATTTGTCATAGTCTATTGACAAGGAACTCGGGGAGCCTGGAAAGAATAGCATTAAAATAGTCTAACTTATTGATTATAAATGCATGTACAGGCATTTTATTCATGTTGAGCCACCTCAACTCATTTCACGTGTTCCCTGCCTCTGGATCTTTCATTGACAACTGTCCCCTTCCAAGTACCCATTGGTCTTCCTTTACACATCTCTTTCCATGGGAGGTCTAGGTTAGAACAATTAGTGGATGTCAGGTCTTGTTCATCTGGAGGACATGGCCAAGCCATTTCCATCTTCTTTTCAATATTTAAACACTAATTTGCAAATGTGGCTGTGCCCAAAGGATGTGCATAATGCAGGACATGGGATAATATAATAATCTATGTGTACACTTCAGACAATTACAGCATATCATTGGTATGGTTTCTCAACAGTTGTACATCACTTCTGTCCATATTTGACACTTGAAAGAGGCCTTACTGAGTTATGATTACCTGAGAAATTAAATGAAAGTATGGTGCATGTCATTCATGATACTATAAAGGGATGCGCTAATGTGAAAACGGCCCATAAACTGTACAACATTATCTACAGTCGTGCCCACTGCTTGAGACACACAGGATTACCATATATATGGACCAGTGGTGAGGCCCCTCTGCTGGAGAAGCTATTGGGCACAAAGACCAACTCCTGCAGATGACACGGGTTCGTGGCCATGACAGGAATTGCCATTTAAAGTAGACACATCAAAAGTGAACGAGAAGAAGAAGAAGAGTATAAAGGGATGCATCTTATGCTGGACAAAGGAGTGGTCAGATATCATGTTTTAAAAACGTTTTAGAAAATTACCCAAATGATGCTTTGGATACGGTAACAATGTGCAGCCTTAAATTTAGCTTTTAAAGCTTTATTTAATTGGCATTCAGGTTGCTATAGTGCACCACGGGACTAGTTTAGAATGAACAAGCAATCAATCAAAAATTCATAGCAGTGAGCAGGCCTTTTTTAAATAAAACTGTGTACACGTGATACAACGTCTGACCGAATTTCAGATCTTCGAGCACAAAAAGCAAAAGACATTCATCCCAATTATTATACTTCTTCCCTTTCTCTCTCAGTATTGGGAGAGTTCAGGGGTTACAAAACCAGCATTTTATATTTTTATAAGTGAGTCAGATTTTGCTTTGTGTACAATATTAAAACTCTTTTCTCTTTCATCACATGCTCAACGGAACGAACCTTCCGCCCCAGTCTCAAACATAAAATATAAAACTTGAACAGTAAAGGAAGCTTACCTTCCTCCTTGGTGTCTCCATGACCCATGAATATGACATCCGGTTTGATTTCTTCAACCTCAAGCTCGTCTTTAACACGAACGCTTTGCTGAATCCCATAGTCAAGGACAGATCCATTGTACTCCTTGTTCATAAAAAAGAATATGGAGAGGAAGTTATTCAAAAATTGGGGGAAAAAATGCATTCCAAACAAGATCATATGAAAGTGTTTGTGGATGAATAAATCTATCGGCAGTTTGCAGCTGTCACAGATAAAATATCCCCACATGCCACTGGTAATCAAACTCAAATCCCAAAACTGTTTGACAAATTCTTTTTGTATCAATGTATCCATGCTTAGTGTTACCAACCCTGTCAGAAGAAAGATGAACACACAAAACAAGTAAAGCACCATGAAAGAAATCTGCACGACTCCCTACAGCCAGCTCAATGAAAAGTACAAGACTTCATGAAAATGATTTATAATTATAATTCACAATCATCATTCATTAATCATTCTTCAAAATAAAAAAACCAAACTGGTGACAGGACTTGTCTGTCTTTAAATTTTGGTCCACCAGCAAGCGAAGAAGGGGAGCAAGGAAGACACATTTTATATGACTCTGGGTACATTGCACCCCAGAGGTTAACACCAGCCAAGATCTTGTCTGATTACAAACAAAAAGTCTCCCCCTCCCTGCCAAAGTCAGTGGGTGGCTGTATGGCTTTCAACCCTCTGGTTGCCTGATAAAAATGTGTCAAGGTGTCCAAACACTAGAAATTTACTGACGCAGCTTGATTATATGGTCCCAATTTCAAATGAATGCTCCCCGCCCAGCACATTTATTTATCTTTATGACTGAAACCCCTTCTGTAACTATTCATTTTCAGAAAGGGAAATTCATGTAGAATAACATTATATGGAAAGAGATCGGCATTTTAAAAAAATAGAGCTTCACTTTGTAGGTAATAAAGGGTCTAAAATTTTCACAAATAGACGTGGAAAAAATTTACTTCCCAAAAAAAACAAAACACCAAAAATAGTAAAATACATTCCATAAGTATTCTTGGAGGTAATAAAACTATTTGCCATATATATATATACATTAGTCTCCGCCTAAGTTCTGTGCACTCAGGCAAACCATGCACTTTTTGGCGAATTTGAAAATGGCAGCCGGGGCGGGTGGGGTTGTACGGATGGATGACAACTATATAATAGATCAAAAATGTTTCCCTCTGCATTTCCAAGCTAAGATAAATACTTGACTGTAAGCTGGGGACTGCCTTTGCCCATGTTTTTAAGTCTTGTTGAAAGGAACAGAGAATAATGATTTTCAGTCTCAAGTTGTTCATCATGTAAAGCAATAAATGAAGAGGGAGCGGGCACTGATGGTCTAGTAGGCAGAATGATAGTGGAGGCGGATTAGCTCAGAGGTAGTGGGCTGGTTTTCTGTTGATGGCAAGGCGGTGTTGCAGTGGCAGGCATGGGTTCGATTCCCCCAGTCTACAAAAATCTTTTTTTCTGTTTTCTGTTCTTGTCTCTCACTGGCACTGTTACATATCCCACCATCATTCTGTCACGTATAAAGAAAACTGATCAATAACTCCACCTTCCAACCAATTGAAGTTAATCAGTGTTGAGTCATCATTTTTTTCAGAACAATTAATTCCACCCATGATGCAATAGACAATTAATGCCGAAACGCGCACTTTGGCGGAGAGCTCTTAGATAAAGGCGTAGACTACTGAATATATATATATATATGAAAATAATAAAAGCAACAACAAAAATTGTGTTTGTTTGTTTATCAAGTTCTCTTTATACCGCAATAAGCAGTGAAGGGGCCAGCCATATGTCAAGCTCTGAAAGGTGTACACATGATAAATGGAAGTGAATCCAAATGTCAATGAGGACTTACACCACTCATCACCTAACACATGGCTAGAAAGACTCTGCATCAGGAATT
>JARFNW010058610.1:0-13842 GCA_031763155.1 Dirona albolineata | reverse complement strand
TGTGTGTGTGTGTGTGTGTGTCTAGGTGTGTGTTAGGGGGGGGGGGGGGTTATAGGAACCCAAACGTAGTTAATGATGCAGTCGTATTTTTTCCTACGCACTTGCCCTTGATTTGAATAAATAGGTCGGACGGTTCTTGTGATCTCACGAGTCGTATCACTGGTGGGCTTATCAAATGGAATGACCTAACAATGTAACAGTGTTAAAGAGGATCCCAGTCTGTCACGGCAGTCAGGCACTCAATCTTTGACATCGAAATTATAGTAAATATGTGAAAAATGTTTGGTAGGTACTTGCCGAATAGTAAGGTCGAGTTGCTGGGGAAAATCTTATTACGACCTTGTCCTACTGAATCCATTGTTGACCAGCCATCTCGATAGTGGTGTCAACCCGATTTGATTTTAATTTTAATGTTACTCATCCGTGCGTGGAGTTGCGTTTATAGAAACAAGGGAGATAACTAAAAAAATATTATTCCACATAAAGGATAGATCTGAATGGGTTGCACCCCTTGCCCACTTATATACATTTTCAACACCTCGCCCTCATTATTTACAATTCCGTTTAGTAACGCAAGCATAGCAAATTAACATTTGAGGAGCGTCACATGGGCTGCCTTGCTGTTCAACAGCCATGATACAGCTGAGAATAATATTGTTCATGCTTAACGTGTTTGTTTGTTTATTGAGTCCCCTTTCCATGTACCACATAATGCAAAGTAAGGGCTAATCGTATTGTGTCAAACTCTGAAGGGTGCAAATGATAGGTTTAAGTAAATCTAAAATGCCAACGAGGACCATACCACTGACCACCAATCACATGACTGCATCATGAATATAAGATGAACATATGATGGATGAGCCTAGCGTGTTCAAGCGCCTTTACCAGAACCAGTAAATTGGACAATGTACCCAGAGGTCCATACATTCATACTCTCTTTTCATATTAGAATCAGTTACAGGACAATTGAGAGCTGCCATCTGATGCTTAACTTATCATTTCGAACTCTCTTTTCATACTCGAATCAGTTACAGGACAACTGGGAGCTGCCGCCTAATGCTTAACTTATACTTATATTTATATACTCCCATTCCAGATTCGGCTCGTCGTTCAGTGGCGATTGGACAATGTCATGAATGAGTTCTGCTTCCTGTTCCCAATGGCTATAGTGGATGGCGAGGTCGAGCCTGTCATTGGATAGACAAGTCAACAATGTGACTAGTCCCAGTATACATTAAATCAAAGAAAAATAAATAAAATTGTTTACATTTGAAAGAGTATAAAATTGAAGCATTCATCAATGCAGCAAACTGGTCTTTGCTTGGCACGCACAAATCTATTGGATTCTTTGTTATTTAGTTAGAGAGCTATACGAGCTAAAGACACGATCGCGAAATCAGTTTTTTTTAAATATACATGTTGCTACTCTACATCATGTGTATTTATAGATTATTTTTTTCCTCATTCTTTAGAATTATAAAGTATTATTAGTATTAGGGTGATGAAATATCACACTCCTCTTACTTCATCGTATTTCTTTCCGGCGTTTTGGCTTCTCTCACTCTCACCAAGTCTGTATTTTAGTTTTAGACAAGCACATATTATGAAATTTTCTGAGATTACATTTTTGTGCGCTCTTAAGATAGATAAATGGATGTTTGTTTTGTTTTTCTTTTAGTTTGTATCACAATCAAACTTGTAACCAATCATTTAAGAAATCAATTTGTTTGCAGTTGCTTGAGATGACTGAGCATCAATTCCATTCTCAGATGAGAGTCAAAGGACTTGAGGTGTCGCTGTTGGCATAGGCTGCCTCTCCACACCTCTTCTGACACATTCTTTGAAAGCCAATAACAATCGTATAATCTATTTTGGGAATCACTTACTTTGGTACAAGCAACTTCTATCGCGGCATCGGTGACTGAGTGGTTATAATATATAAATACATAATTACAATATATATATATACATAATTACAATATATATATAAATTGCCTTCATTGTGCCACATCTGGAACTTTATGTAGGCAGTAGGCGTTAACTTTTTTTGCCAAGGAAAAACGCAATTTCGAATCTACTGCAATGTCTTAACTTCTCAGGAACCGCTCCTCCTAAGCAACTGGACTCAAGATTCTGAAATCGCAGGTTCGAATCCCGGCAATGAAAGCCCAGAGTCTTTTGAAGAGACCCTTTATGCAGTTTTCCTCACTTGACTTGGATGTAAATGAGTATCCAGCCAAAGACAGAGAAATATATTGTCGTGAGGATGTTAGTATGGTGAGCCTGTTATTATACTGGGGGTTGCCGATTATAAACCATTAACTTTGTCTTTATCTGCTGATCAACACTATTTTGGTTTAGGCATGATGACGACATTGACAACATAACTGAAGCAGTATTTTATTTAGAAAAGGAAAAATGGACAAGAAAAGAGTAAAGATAAAGATGATAATAGTAGAAGTGAATGAAACAGGCACGAAAAAAACCCAGAAAAAAACCAAACAAACAACAAACAAAACAAAAGAAAAAAAGAAAAAAAAAAGAAAAAAAAGAAAGAAAGATAAAGAGAAAAAGTAGGTTGAGGAATAAAAAGAGAAAAAAATAGGACCTGGAAGATAAGAAATAAGATAGACAAAATATTTTACTAGGTCTTAATAGAAAAGACCTTGTTGCATTCTTGAATTAAAAAAGTATAACAATGGAAGAAATAATAGTGATTGTCAAACAATCTTACTTTATTTTTTTAAAAGAAACATGAAATCAAATGAGCAAAACAACAATGGGAGACTAAGCAGCACAATACAAAATGAATCAAGTATTTTACTAGCAGCACGATACAAAATGAATCAAGTATTTTATTAGCGGCATGATACAAAATGAATCAGGTATTTTGTTCAGCTCACAACACAAATCTGACATATCCTTTGTTCTATGGACTTCACTCACTTCATAGAGGGGAACTTTAATCATAAAATAATCATTATTTTCTTCAGATTTTTTTCTTCTTTTTTTGCACTCTGACAGTACAGGGTCATGAACTACAAACCCATCTTTATCTTTACTAACTGATCAACACAATTTCAGTTTGAGCATAGCATGGTTGGCTTTGGTTTATAAGTAGGATGCAAAGAAATGCATGACTTGTACTTTGCAGATGCCATTGTGCTGTTTGATACATCAAATGAAAGACTCAAAAAGAGCACAAATGAAATGAGGACAAGGTCGGGCTGAAATTCAATAGCAAAAAATGCGAAGTAATGTCCACACTCGATGGAAAAATAGAACTAACATTAGATCTGTGAAAATTACATTGTTAAAATATTTAGGCAGTAGTCTGAAGACAAAATATAATATTCACAACTCCTTAATCATCTTCATCTTTCTATATGGAGGGGAAACACTGTAATGTATGCTGCTCACAACAACAAAATCAAATATATTTCAATAGAGATGTCTCAGGAACATTCTTGGCATGACAAAGCTAGAAACAAAGAAAAAAATGAAAGCAAACAAGACAAACAGATATCAGTGAAACCATTAGGGAAAGAAGAATATGTTGGTTTAGTCCAAAGGAAGTAATGGAATGGAAACCAAATGGAAAAAGAACTCAAGGGCACCCAAAGTTGTGGTGGAAAACATTGCATCATTTGGAATGAAGCCAAAGAAATAGCTCTGGTGACAGCCTTATTTACAGCAATGCATGGGATGGACTCGGGTAACAGTTCAACGAATCGTTTAAATTGCTTACATAGATCAATCCACTTACACAATAAGTACAACTTGTACTTGTATCATCATAAAAAAAGAGAATTGTGCTAAGCAGTGAGAGGCCTCAAATTAAAGATCGATAACATACATACACATGCACTTTTTTACATTTTGATAGACAATTTGTTTGAAAATTGCCAGTCTCACTTTAATCTTTCATATGTCAATGTCATGGTTAATTTTTTTTTTAATTAAAAATATAACATCAGCTTTGAATTGAAAAATGTAAATTCAGTGCAAGTTGCTTAATGTGGACGGCACCAGTCAGCAGGCATCGACCTCATTAAGCCCCATGAAGCAGCATCCCCATCAAGGAGTGGGTACTTTAGGTCCCCATTAGGGGGGATCAGTTTTTATTTTTACACATATTCACCAATAGTAAAGTTTAAAGGGGGATAGGTAAATTGTTCAGAGTTTGATGTTAGTGAACTTAATCGAATTGTTGGTCCCTGACAATATAATTTACAACAGTCTTTCGTGTCTACAGTTTTTTTTAAATTCTTATTTATCACAGAATTAAACATTATTATAGTCCAGCCTGTATTTTACCAGGCTTGAGACTGGCAATACAACTTGAAGGGAGCATTGTGCATCATTCACACCTTTGTTTTATGCACTTACATGACCCATATACCCTTGTAGCATATAATTTGCATTTGTTAAGACACTTGTTTCAACAGTGAAGTCTAAAAATATAAAAAAATCATCATTCATTTAAGAAAGTTTTAAAATGCCACAAGCAGTGTGCCACAAAAATGTATTATTTGTCCCAACCATCTGTGAATGGAACCAGCTGGAAGACAGTAAAGTCACTGCTTTATCTCTTGACTGCTTCAAGTCACACCTTCAGTGGATTTAGCATCACTAAATATACACACAGTCACCAAATACACACATTCACCCGTCAATTATATGCCAGATTTTTATTATTTGACATAATGACACAGATAGAGACAGTTACAGAAAGTAGCATAGGCACATATATCTAAATAGATCATTAAACTTGTTAATAAATTCATATAGATCGGAATTGTTGAGGCTTAACAAACCCCCCTCATTCAATTCAATTTGACACTTAAAACCAGCAAACATGCTTCCTTTAGGAGAAAATGGTGATGAAGGAAAACAAAATAGTGAAGGAACACCCATATCACTACTCAATAAAAAGCCAAAAATTGAACAAAAATTTGTTTAAAATTAATGTATTCCTCCTACCACAGAAACAAGATCATTTCATAACACCACGATGTGGTAATTCATATTAACTTGCTTGAGGGGAACAGGGTGGTAAGTCAGTTTGGATGTTTTTGGTGATATAAAAATGAATTCCCTTGAAAAAAAAAAACCGACAAAAGAAATAAGATTTAAACCAAAATTTATCCGAAATCATTTTTTCCTAAAATATTGTTTCCTCAAATGTTTTTGTCTCAGTGCTGAGGAATTTCTGATCGAAAGACCAAAGGTGATCCTGACTTATGACCAATAGCTGTATTGTAAGAGAGGTAGTAAATCTTATCCTTCTCCTCACAACCAACAAAGTAGTTAGGCTCTGACCCTTTCCTGGAATTTGATAGTGGTTGGGCTTCTTGGTAACAGTCTTGAAGCTTTAAACTCTTGTCATAGCACAGGTAAATCTGATCAATGTAGGTCTTTTTTTCCTGGTAAAGATGAGATAGAAGACTTGAATTAGTTTAAGCATATAGGAAAACTTAAATGAGACAATGATTTGAACTCTTGTCATGTTAGGTACATACATAAATATAATAGTGGTAGTGAATCCTTAGAACTAGATAGTAATGGCAAAAGTAGGTTACAATTACAATCAGATGGAATGAAATTCTTGAGAAGAATGGTTGGTAAAGCAAACAAAAATTAAGTACAAAATATTAATATTAGAATTAAGGAACATTATCAGGAAATGGCTCTTACAATCAGTAAAGACACTGCCTTCTTCATTAAAGCGATTGTGCAGCAGTTAGAGGGGGTTTATCGGGCAGAGGGTCAGATCCTCATGCAGTCATGTAAATCATTTCATGGATTTCAAGCCATAATGTTTCATAAATTGTAACACATAACATATTATGAAGAAATTTCTAAAAGTGAACCTAAATGGTAGTTACCTGAGCGTCGTAGTCACAAACAATGACAGGTTTGAATTCGTAGTATTTTTGCAATGCATCATTAAACTCATTCATCTGGAAAAGGAGAAAAAATAATATCGTAAATAATACGCAAGCATTGCTGGATATAATTCTTATTCCAACAGTTTTCGTCAAACTTGTATTGAGCTTCAAATGTTAGTTGAAAAGAAATGTTTGATAAAAACGAGTGGGATATAAATGTTAGTTATCCAATGACACACGTGACGTATCAATCTTAAACCACTTTGGAACAGCTGAGCTAGCCATCTTCATGTTCAATTTAATTTCTCATATTACTGTTAGGCTGTCTCACCCATGCTCTTGCCAGATAGAGAAAATGTAAACTTTGTTCAAAAGGCAATGAGTCAACTCAAGCCAGTCAAACCATTGGGAACAACTGGGATAGGTGTATGTATATCACAAATATGCATACTACAAATATGACATATATTTTTAAAATATGTATCAGCCTACTGCAATAGAAATAATAGTTAATTACAAAAAGCATTAACCGACCTTCAGACGAAGACAAGACATATTATTTATCTGCTTCAAACTGAGCCCTGCATATCAATATCCAGTTTAGTATTACACAAGGTTGTGCCATAAGGAAAATAAATACAAATTTTGAATCCTCGATATTGAACATGAGAAGTGTAATGACTGTTGCCATTATATCATTATCATATCAATAAAGATAATTTGATGTTAACTATGTTTGTTAACTATTTGAAATAAGTCTCCTTTTTCAGTTGTATTGTTGCTGTCTGGTTGCGGATGTCTACATCAGAGTGAGTTAGTGAATAAAGAGACATGTGTTACCTTTACAATCATTTCCCAGGCCCTATATGACGTGGTAACATAGTAAAGCTTTGTCACAAGCCAAATTAAGTCAAAAATATAAATTTTATCAATCCTTCTTCTTTCTTTTTTCTCTCTCTGAGAAGACTTATGATAGAGTTTTGAACAAAAAAATGAAAGCCTTTTCTCTTTATCCTTAAAATGAAAAAGAACACTTACATTATAGGTTTTTGAAGGAGATGGAACAATCCCGGACATTTCAAGAGCTCTGTGAACGTAAATGGTTGACAATGGTAATGTAAATACAAAACAATAGGAAATTGATAATATGTGCCTAAATGAAAATAATGAAGGAAATCTTCGAGACATATTACACTCAAATTAAACTTTTTTTTTTCCCATGAGAAATGGAGACAATGGAGTAAGACCTAAATCGTAACAGGCATGGAAAGACTCTCTTGTCTTTGTGTGGATGGTTCTCATCTGTTACAGACAGCGCCTTCCAAGTCAGCTACAGGTATATCATTGGAAAACAAGATGTATGTTACACATGCAGAGTTGTCGATTCACTTTACCAGCTGCGTCTCTTCTGCATAATCATATATAGCAAACTTCTTTCAAGCAATGAAATAAATGAGACGAACAGAGTTGTTTTTATGAAGTCAATGGGGGCAGAACAGTAAGATCACAGAAAATTCCTTTCTTGGAAGAATTCATTCTACAAGGTGGCATTATGACAATTTCAATGACAAAATAGCAACTTAATCTAATGAGACAAATCTAATCATCTTGCACACAATAGATTCGATTTTTCTTACGACATATAATCTTGAAACTTGTAACACTGAATTCGAAAAATCACTTAGTGGGCAGTGTGCACCATATTGTACCATAGTAATGGCAATTATTTAACATTGGGTACCTAGACACGAAATGGATAGAACTTCAGAGCAGTGGATCAATTAAAGACTGTTTGTTGCTTCCTGTCAATGGCTGGCATAGTAGAGCATAATATATTTGGAGGTGAGTGAATATAAGACAACACCACAACCTAGACTTACCGAGTCAGGTTGACATGACTGTGTAGCTGCAATGTACTATTGAAGTAGTTCATCTCCCCTTGTAAGGTCGGTAAAGAATAAGCACATGTGCCATGCTTCTCCCATTCATGTTTCCTAGTCAATAAAAATGTAATTTTTATATCTATATATAAATAGCTAAATAGTCGTCGATTTGGAAAAAGTAAATTACATACAAAAATTACCTTGCATAATTTTTTTTTAAATTTAAAGTATGTTCACTTCTTATATTGGAGATGACTGACTGACATGGTTATTAGGGGTAAAAAGCGTTGAAACGAAGATGTTCCATATAAAGTAAATTGCCCAAACTAACGTAATAGAAACATGTAACTATCACTTCTTCAAATTCAACCCCTCAAAAATATTGACTGAGTCAGCTTTGTTGTGTCATCCAGACCCCTATTACCACAGAGCAGTGTATGGGTCAACTTCATGTTCAGCCTCGCACAGCCATCAATCAACTCTTTCTTTCTTTTCAATACCTATTGTGTCTTTCACTGTTTATCATTTGACTCTACGTACCATAGATATGTACGAGCTACATCCGCGTCGTAGACATGCCAGTTCTTATCCAGTTGTGGACCTAGTTCCTGTAATCAAATAACACATATCTTTTAGTAAAATCTAAAATGCGATCCAAAAAGCTTAGCTAGAAATGTCTGGACAGGACAGCTAAAACTAATTTCACATTAACAACTGCTTTAGATCATTGTGAAGGAACCTAAAAAAAAACAATGTGTTGGGACAATCAAGGACATTATTTGGTAACTTAAATTTTTCAGAACAACAATACAACAAAATATAAAATAAGATAGATAATACTTCATTTCATCCTTGTCGGGAAATTCTTTGTACATACAAACAATCCACTTCAGACAGTTTGTTATCTGTTCCCTTTAGAACCGTTATCAAACAATGTAGGGACCAGCTCTGTATCTGGCCGAGGACAGTGTACAAGGCAGAAGACATCGATGAGCAGACCCAGGTAGAACGTATCCTGGTTAAGTGTGTAAATCTGTGCCCCACTAGTAATTCTAATTTTAAAAACAAATCTTTTAGCATATCAGCTCCCATCTTATGGAACGATATTAGTTTTACAACTTGATCGAGTGAAAACTTCAATATTTTTAAAATAAATTTTAAAACTGGCTTTTTTGTCAATGTTTTTGAAATTTTTCACTGATTATATATTTTATTGTATTTTCACCCTCATTTAGTTTGTACTTGATGTTTTGAATTGTATTCTTTTATTTAATCTTATCATGTCTGCTTTGTTACATATTGTATCGTATAATTCCAGGGTGGAAGTTGAGCGCTATACAAATTCACTATTTACATTTATTTACATTACATTTGCTAGTACACATGGCTTGATACAGAGCTGGAAAATCTATGGATCAAGATTTTTTAAGACAAGCAGGGGATCAGCCCACTGTGCCAATAATCCTAGTTTGATACAAGAAGCAATACACTGTTCAGTATTACTCATATCTGGACCAGACAACACAGTATTTTAGCCTCAAATGTTCACCCAACAGCTACTGAAACTAGAAATTTTACCAAAGAGGCAAGCATCAGACAGCACCATACAAAATTGTGAAATTCAAGCAGCAGCGGATGGTCTTCCTCATCTTGATGCCTTTAAAAAAAAGCTTCTATAGCTGGTGGATAGGCAGCAAGACTACATAACAGGATTTACTCGCGTTTTTGTTTCTGACTCCCTTGTTAATCCATGGAGTTTCTAGCTTGATCTACTAAGTCGTTAATCCATGTAGTCAATGTTTCAACAATGCTCTACAAACCCATCTATCTGTTTCATTTCCCAGGACTTAGTGTTGAATTGCAATTCAGTGCACACTTTTCAAAAAATGATTTTTGTCCATTTAGAATTAACAATAACATAAACATAAAAAGCCAGTACAAGCACTACTTTGATTAAGTATCTTGTCTTAAGCATTCATGGTATGGGAAAACACAAATTGACAATATCATAATTCCTATCATCATATTGGTACCTCTTTCAGCTTGACGAACACAGAAGTTGGACATGTTGATAACAAAGACATTTTGTAACTGTTTGAAAATTGCCGCACGATTTTGTAACAACAAAATGTAACTTTAAATGCAATATAATAATCAGTTTGGTAAATTACAAACTATCCCCGTCTTCACATCGTCTGTCAAGCTGAAAGGGTGTATCAATTGTTGTCATTCTTTACCTCTATTTGAGAGTAGTCAAAAGGCATAGAGTTATTGCAGAACTGTGGCTTCTCAGTATGTGGTATGGATGGCCTGTACAAAAATAATAAGAGACAAATTAATAATAATAATAATAATAATAATAATAATAATAATAATAATAATAATAATAATAATAATACATAACATTTATATAGTGAGTGCATTTATCAATAGACTTAATTGCTCAATGCACTTTACAAAAACAATAATATTAAAAGGGATGTAATACGTTGATAAATACTCATCACAACATAATTACAAATGTACAATTGATAATTTCATTACAACATACTTCACTGAATGCCCGGGAAAAAATAAAATGTTTCAGTTATTATCTAAAATTATCTCTTTTCTTGTTATCTATTTTCTTTTGGTGAGAACTCCAAACAATGGGGCTAACACAGCTAAAAGATTTCTCCCCACAACTTTTATATAATATAATCAAAGACCATTTAAGGATCGTCGTGTCGAGGTTCTTAAATTTCTATTTTCTCCTCCGATGGAACCCATAATAAGCCTCATTTCCACTATGGAGCAGCCAAAAGGATAGACATAGTACCTATCAACAAAAACAATGAGGGTTTTGAGTATAGCTTTCAGCATTGCGTTGTTTTTCTTTGGCAAAATACTTTATTTTGATTGCATCACTCAGGTGTAGAAATGGGTACCAAGTAATCTGAGACAGATGAGCCTCCTATCTAGAATGTGGCAAAACATCACAGTGACTGCTTCGTGCTAAGGAAACCAAGGTAATCACCAGCACAGTGAGTCCAAAATCCATACGGGACTTATTTTTAGTTTACTTCATGATAGCTGGCTTTGTTTGTTTTTTTTAAATATGTGCTCCTTCATTTCGTGAACTAGAAAGTGTTGGCTGTCAGAGACTGATGGTCAAAATAAAACACAAAATACAAATGAAAAACTAATCATAAGCACAAAAAGTGTTTTTGGTCGGGTTTCCCTTCCTTGAGCTAACAATCATAATTACACAATGGCAAAAAAAAAAAACAAACAAAAGAAAACAACATATGTAAATTGTACACCGTGCAGGTTAGATGAAGGCCATGAGCTTTCAGACAGGATCAAGCACTGTGAGTAGGGCAGAACTGTGAACAAATATTTCTAACAATGAAAGGGATACTGTAGTAATCATTTTTTTTCTTCACATTAACCAGTTTTGGTTTTGATGAAATCAGGTGTGTAGGCTGAGGAAAGGTAAATCTGAGTGCCTGATAATAGTTTTTCAAATAATTTGGGTTTTTTCCCCCATCTACTTTTCCATGAATAACCTCAAGCTTTCAACGGTACAAGAATTCACTGCAAGACAATTCTGACAATCCCATATACATAATAATCATCATATTATATAATATACATTTTTATTACAAAATCTTCAGAAATGAAAATGTTGATTTACCACAACCCGTGAATAGTCCATCCATGGACATCAGTTGGAATGGAACATTTTGCATGCTAAAAGGAAAAGAAAAAAGTTGAGCATTATTTATTCAAACATAACAACTTAGACAAATATTGTGGAGTTCCACTTGGCAAATCAGTCAATAATCTGTATCATTATCATCATATCTTATCGTGAAAAAAGCCAAAAGGGGCAGCGGTTGAGGATAAAAGAAAGAAAGAACAAAGAAGCAAACTTTTCCATCGTTTGGTAGCAATAGCCACCTCTTGTTGCATTAGAGATATGGTTAAAAGAGTCAAGTGCTCCTTCTGCCTGTTTCACCTACTTAACACACATCAAGAGTAAAAATCATCTAACAAAGAGAAAAATCTTGGTGTATTACTAGATAATGACTTATCATGTCAATGCAATGTCAGTCAAGTGGAAAATCTTTGTAAAGTACTGAATATCCATAGAAAATTGATACTGTAGGTAATTACATGACAAAAGAAGTAACCAGAAACCTTGTTATAACAGTTAATCTATCATGTCTGGATTATTGTAATTCTCTGTTCATGGGTATTAGCCCAGATACAATTTCTTAAATCCAGACAATTCAGAACAGTGCTGCAAAACTGATAATAAGACAAAAGAGACTAGCTCACTCTATTCCAATTTTATATGAATTGCATTGCCTGTTAACGAAAGAATTAATTATAAGATTGTCCTCATGTGTTTGAAGTGTTAGAATGTCGAAGCCAACAACTATTTGAAAAAGTTTTATATGACTCTGAATGGTCATATAACACATGACAGCTCTCGTGATTAAATTAATCTGCAATAAGGTTTGGGAGATAAAACCTTCTAAAATCCCAAGAATTGAGTGATTTACGAAAATAATAACATTCAATTTTATAAAAACCAAAATGTTAATGACCCTCTTTGTCACTCGTGTCCTGTATAATCAGTGACAGATAAAATCATTTGGTATATCAGATAAATGGAGCTGATTAAAACAAGAAGGAATATGGCCCAATTTCACGACAATACGGAAAATAAGCATGAAGATCCTTTTTATTAAATTTGAGATGCATCATCTATGCAAAACTTCAATCATTTATATTATGTAAACGCCTTAATGGTCAAACAAAATAACTCTTAACATGTGAAATTTCGCCGCTGAAACTATTGTACTGCTACCTTTCCCAATCATTCATATTCTTTGACGGTGATTTTCTCAGATGTTATGGCCAACTTAACTTCATTATCTTATATCTCTCTGATCATTTCCACAGTTATGATTAATTTTATAACTATACAACAAAAGTGAAAAAAACAAAACCAGTAGCACGTTGATCAAAGCATTACAAACAAAATGATACAATTATAAGCTTCCTTTGATACTGAGGAGACGTGATGGCCCAGTGGACTGTCATTGCAAAGGTCATTGGTTCAAATCATATATCCCAGTCACCTTGTACTTCTTGGGAAAAACACTTTATTCTAATTCCCCACCCAGGTGTAGAAATGGATACCAGCTTACAGCTTGAGTGTTAGTCCATTGTCTTCTCCAGAAGGGTAACATACTATCGCTCTGTCCACTTGCCACTGAGAAAAACTGGGATAAGCATCAGCTCTATGGACATTGTAAATTTAAGGTCACGTCAAAGGCGGTAGCTCCTGTTTTAAGTCCATCTGTGATAGCAGCTGTGGGACAGAGCCTTGAAAACTAGGGACTTACTTTTAGATACTGATCACAACTTAAGAACTCTTTACAATCTGTGATAGATGGAATTTCTTGCCCTATCGGGCACTCATATCTTCCATAATAATAATTGCTTTATCAATGCAAAAGCGATCAAGAAAAATCATTGCATATGTGGTTTATCTTTCATGGTAGATAAAAATAATGATGGCCTTGTAGTACATATCCCCAAACAAGATCAGGCTCACAAACTTCACATCATTAACTCACAGTAGGTTGTGTCATTCAAAGTCCTTCTCAACTCCACAGGAGCATATAGTAGTCCACTAGACAGATAATATAAACATTTAATACACAACATCTTTCTATACCCGTATCCAGGTACTCATTTACATGGGAGTCTTGTGAAGAAGAAAACATTTGTGAAAAGCCTTTCCCAAAGACTAAAAGAAGAGTGATATATGCAAGTAATCCGAAATCAGAATATATATAAGTGAAAAGGATTTTGACCACTATCATGCCATATGTTAAGATGCACTACAATAGTGACAATCATTTAAATTGAAAAACACAAAAGTCCTTCTATCTTTGGAAATAAGGCAAAGATATGCCAATGAAAATAGGAATTTACCGAAACTAACTGGCTTACTCTATTGCCCACCACTACATATATATATATAAGTCCATCTGTGATATTTTATTTTA
>JARFNW010058499.1:0-13842 GCA_031763155.1 Dirona albolineata | reverse complement strand
TATATATTGATCGCCCCCCCCCTCTCCCTTTCCCACCAAGTTCGCGGGTGAAAACCATGCAGTGTTGTAGTGTGTTGAAGGTCATTACGTATAGTGAGTGGTCCAGCATAACTTTCTACAAGGACCTTGATCAAGGCCTGGGCAATGAGGACTACTTAACTCATTGAGGAATAACTCTCTAGTGAGTGACCGGCCGGAGAAAGGAGGTGGGCGGGGGGGTGGGGGGGGGGGGCGGTTTCGATTAATTTTGTCATTGGGATGACTGAATCTATCCCAGACTTAATTTACTTAATGCCCTTCATCATGTCTTATAGCAGCGGCTGTTTCCTCTATCTTGAAAATGACTTGTTGCCACTTCCCTCCGTCACTGGCATCTGATTTCAGGAGCTCCAAAAATCATGCTGGGAGGGACTATGTTATAGTCAAACATGTTTTTTCATTGGTCACTAAAACCTAAATGCAACATCATGAGTTGTCATGTGAAAGGTCGTGACTCAGTCAGTTGCGTTCTACGTCATGTGTCAACAAGCGTCATCATTTTCGTGTTCTCATGAATCCTGTCTCAACTTACTTTCGTCTATCCCTGTTTCGACCCTTAAGGGCATCCAAACAAAAGGACGGAGCAGTCTTTGAGAGTGCCACAAGAAAGTTACATTCAATTGAAAAACCCTGTTGTAAATCTTTGTATCACATGAATTTTTAAGTGGCATTTATTGATTAGGAAATTACTGGACCATGAACGACCAATCAAAACAACAAGGTATTGAAACAGACTGATAAAAACAGAGAAAGCGTAATGACAAATAGCTACCTAATATTGATTATCTTACGTTAGACCAACCTTTCTTAATAATGTTTTTCATATGGCGCTATCGACAAAAGTTTCGAATATTTTTTATTATGAAAACGAGGCGCGATAGCCGAGTGGCTAGGACAGCAAACTTTCATGGCAAAGGTCGTGGGTTCGAATCCTAGTGCTGTCACCTCGCTGTTTTTCTTGGACAATAAACTTCAATTGCCTTATTCGATCCAAGTACACAAAAGGGTTCCCAGCTTACAGCTTGGGATATAATAAGCACCACCACCCCCACCTCAACAACAACAACAACAACAACCACCACCACCACCACCACGATTTCCCTCTTGTCTTTTCAATCATTGTAATCAACATCAGCAACTGTTTCATTTCTTTCCACATTGGTATCCGTTACAGATGTGACGTTATTTGAAATGCAATCGTTGTCGCTGCCATCCACCTCAGAGCCATTGCCATCACTATCATCGCTGCTGGTTGAGGTAGCTGTGTTAGTGCTGGTCTGTAGTTGTAATATACTGGTGATGGTGTTGCCCTCCTCAATGGCCGACAAGTCTGGTATTCTGGAAATGATGGTAATAGTCATATAATGATAGTATCTATTATGGTCATAATGTAATGATTGTGATGGTCATATAATGATGGTAATGTTCATATCATGATAGTACAGATGGTCATATATTGATTGTAATGGTCATATTGTGATGGTCATGTCATGATAGTAAAGATGGTCATATAATCATTGTAATGACCATATAATGATTTTAATGGTCATATAATGATAGATGGTCATATATTGTACAGATGGTCATATATTGATTGTAATGGTCGTATTATGATGGTAATTGTCATACAAGGATAGTGATGGTCATATACTGATGGTAATGGTCATATCATGATAGTAAAGATGGTCATGTAATCATTGTAATGACCATATAATGATTGTGATGGTCATATAATGATAGATAGTCATATATTGTACAGATGGTCATATATTGATTGTAATGGCCATATTGTGATGGTAATTGTCATACAAGGATAGTGATGGTCATATAATAATAAAATAATAATAATAATATGGACATTTATAATGCGCCATACGCCCCTCCTTAAAGGAGGGCTCTGGGCGCATAACAATCTAACGATGAAGGTACAAACACTCAAACTAGACAAAGAAATATATCTCAAGGAAACGCCTGTCTATATAAATACGTTTTGAGCCGGTTTTTAAAGATAGCTTCGGATGGTGACTTTCGAATTTCTGTAGGAATGTTATTCCATAATGATGGTAATGGTCATATCATGATTGCAATAGTCATATAATGATAGTAGAGATGGTCTTATAATGATATAAATGGTCATATAATAATAATAATGGTCATGATATGACGGTAAGGTCATACAATGATGAATAAAAACTCCGCTCTTTTGTGCTGTCGATAATTCAAGCTATTTACATACTCCGAGTTTTACTCACATAATGATGGTAATTGACATTGAATGATGATAATGGTGATGTAATGATAGTAATGGTCATAAAATGATGATAATCGTAACATCATAATGATGGTATTGGTCAAATACTTGTGGTAAATATTAGATGACTATGACAGTGATGAAGTAATGGAGACAATGATCTCCTAATGACGATAGTGATCAGATGATCAACCAATGATGGTGACGATAAAACCATGATGGTAATGATAAAAACAATGATGATGGTGATCAAAATAAAGTGTTGATGACAATGATCAAGTGTAGAAGAAAATATCCTTTCCCAGCCAAGCAAGTTCCATCTATTATTCATAAGTAAGTCATTCAAAACCAACTGATTCGGGTCAATAGCCAAACACCCCATTGTTATTGATAGTCTCCAGATTATGACCCAAGATGGGGTTAAAAGATATAACTACGGATGACGTTGATATCCCAGTATCAGGGTACAAATAGATTTGAAATCCTTTACCGTTGACATCGATTTTATCAAAACTCCGCAAATCTTGTAAAACATTTTATCTTCCGGGGAAGTGATTTTTAGATATATTATAATCATTGATATAGTTATAATGCCAATTTTTGACGGACAAAACAAACATCGCTTGATGGTGTGAAGTGTGCTCTAAATTGCACCAAACCTGATGGTAAACTTGATACCAGGTTAGAGATCAAATGCAATGTGTTGGCATTTTATACTTCAGTGTTCCGCAATACACGCTGGTCCCTGGGGGTGGGTGGGGGGGGGGGGGGGTAGCAGGTATGGGGTTCTCAGTTTTGAACGCCTCTTGTGCCACTCAGGGTTCGACGTGGATTTGACAATTGCCCTGCGGTGTCATGTGAGATCGGCATGCTAAATAAACGAACAAACCTTGACACTTTGTCGCCGTTCATGAGAGATATGATGGCCTGGCCAGACCTCCTGCTTCTTTCCGTGTCAGTTCCCTCTCTAGTTTCATTCTTGACAGGTTCCACGTGAAATCTGGAAGTTATTAATTAGTGATTACAAGCAAGAAACATAGCGAATATTAGATAGTAAAAGGTCAAAGAATGAATGAATTAATGATATTACCACATACGAATGTCTTTGTAGCTGACGGGCGGTAGGAATGTGATGTGATGGTGTTAGGCCGTGACTTGAAGTGATTATAAAAAATTGATGTGTTCTCATTGTTACAATGCAAACACAGAACCAAGGGGAAATGACAGCACTGCTGATTGAGTTCGTGGTGTGTAACCACACAAACCAAACCAAACCAAAACAAACAAACAAAAAATTAAAAAAAACAATAACAAAAAACAAAACAAAAACAAAAACAAACAAACACACACTCACACACACACACACACACACACACACACACACACACACACACACACACACACTCACACAAGTAGAATATCATGGGTTATGGCCCTTAACTTAAGTCAAAATGCACGAATTGTATTTGTCACTATCACCCGTAGACCGTACATGTTGGCGGATACTACTGTATTAGTGACCATGACGACGAGGATGACAATGCCGATGACGGTGACAATGACGATGACAATGACGATGAAAATGTCGATGACGATGACAATGACGATGAAAATGTCAGCTGTGATGTATGGGTGCCGTGTGACTGATGGTGACACTAACCTTGACGTAGGAGGAGGAGAAGGGGCCGCAGGCACGCTCAATTTCTTAGAACTGTTACCAGTTTTGGCACCAATGTTCCAAGAAAACGGAAGACTCAGTTTTCTCTCCTTTTCTTCTTCTGAATTCCTTTCGTGGAATTCCGTATTAGCTCTTTCTCGTCCCTGATAAATGAGAAGAAAAATGTGTTGATATTGTTTAGACCCTATCACATTTGGAGGCGAATGCCAGGGGTCACAGTTCATAATGTACTTAATTTTAAGTCCGGTATCATAATGATAACAATTTTGAAAGAAATTATGTAGAATAGCCTCGTTGTCAACACGTTGTTTTTGTTTGCTAATTTCTCTTTATCTATCAGCTGCTAATGGTAGAATGCTCGATATTTATGATTCTATGAAAAACTGAAAGTTGAGAAAACCAACTAGAAATTATACAAAGTGTATTATACACTATAAGAATGAAATTATGATATGGTTCTATCAAATCTTACGGGCCAATTCATAATGTCTGCTGAGTCATTTCCTGGAACCAAAAGATATTTTGACTTTCCGTTGGGAAACGACGAGAAACGGTCATGAGCACTTCCATTGGACGCCAACGTGTCACGTGACTCACTGTTTCCATGGGAACGGAGGTGACGGAAAGGAAATAAGTTGAAAAAGGACCCTGATGTATCGATTCCACTTGCTTTTCTGGTGACGAAACAAAGATGTGTGGGGAAATTTGCAAATAATGTGTTACATGGCATTATTATAGATCTCCATACCATATCATACCATACCTCACCACATCACACCACACCATACCATACCCTACCACATCACACTACACCACATCACAGCACACCACATCACACCAAATCACACCATACCATACCATCCACACCACATCACACTACACCACATCACACCACATCACACCAAATCACACCACACCATACCATACCACACCACACCACATCACGCCACACCACACCAGGCCAACATTATGGCCTTTGTTACCCCAACTAAATGATAATCATAATAGAAGAATGAGAGATTAAAATCAACATTAATAAAACTCAATTTTCAAAGAGGCTATCTCCCTGTCTGTTGCATGCTTGGAAAAAAGGTTACAAAAGGTGTAAGTCTTTTTCTCCAATCAAACAAATGTGCCATTAAAGTTCAGTAGTCTGTACATTTTGAATAACCCTGCTCCAGTAGATGAGATCAACATTTTCATTTCAATATACTATTACATACTGTGAATCAATTAACAAATAAAGGGCAGCACGTTGAAATATGAGAAATGAAAGGGTTGATACCTGTGAGTAGACCAGTTATGATTGGCCATTTCACCATAATGTGGAATTATCATTCTTTCTAAATCAATGGAGGGCCGTCTGAAATAGAGAAATAAACCCCATGCTGAGAAGGTAAACGTTTGCAATCATATCTATTAAAGTTTAAACTTAAATTGAAAAGAATTGCTAGTTTGAGAAATGATCTTAGTACAGAAAACTCTTATAACAATAGTTATCATATCAAGATGTGATTATACTGTAATGATCTGTCAGCTTGAAGGAAACATTCACTGGACTGGGGGATAAATTGAAATATGTAATGTAAGTGTAACCTATACTTGTACGGGGATACAGACTATAAACCCATCTTTATCAAAAACCTTAAGGGTCCTACGTCTCACAGACCCAATATGTATTATACTATAACAAAGGAAATACCCACGCAATGTTGAAGGTGGAGCCAAGGAAATTGGGTCTGATGGAATTCATGGAAGACTCTGTGTAAGGGACGTCAGGGGTCAGATCATTCCAAAACTGGTCACGTGTCAGTGGCGGGTGGTTGCCATGGCAATGGTCCACCAAGGAAAACGCTACCTGGTTGAACAAATGATAAACAAAAATGTACAAAGAAAACAGTGCAATGGCAACATGACCGTTAATTTTAAAATAAAAAATATTCAATACACGATCTTTTCCGGAAGTATATTATTATCGAACCTGATGAAATGTTGCGTTCAACTCCGATGACCTTTATATCGGTAAATGTCTATTTACTTGGCATTTCATCGCTTTATTTAAAAAGACAAAACGCCTTTGGGATTTTAAATCTGAGTGATTGTCACTGATGTAGGGAAAGTAGTAGTATTGGCAAAAAGCTATCTTACAGCTGTGTGCCGGTCCAGGAGCCAGTTGATGTCGAAGTCGTCGTCATCCTCTCCGAACGGGTTTATCATCTGCTCGGCCACCTGCCGTAAAAAAAAGATACCTCATACATTACAAAAAATATAAAGTCGGAATGTGTTTGCACTCAATGTGTTTTAAATCAAGCGTCTCGCGCTTCTGTCGTCTTCGGACATCGTCATAATATTTCATTTTGGTTATCTTCGGGTAGATCGTAGAAGATGAGGTACAGGGAAGTAATATAATACCAACATTTAGAAAAGAGAGGAATGAATTAAATTGATTGATGAAAAGAAAAGGAGTCATTGTAGGGACATTCATTTATACTAATTAAACGTAACCCTGAAAAGTGCAATAGGTATTGATAAAGAAAGATAGAAGAAACCTGTCTACCCGGCATACAATTCAAAATAGCTGTGAAATATATTATAATCCAGAGAGTCTTTGATAAGGAAACAGTTCACATTTTGTTTAATTCCTATCGTATTTCTGGCTGCGAAGTCATGAAAAGTGTATACCGCTTCATCTGTATCTCACTTGTCAACTTTTGTCATTCTCAATAATATATTGCTATAAGAAGCGGAGCAGTATTTTCCTCTAATTCTTCAACACAAATCAAATTGATGAGCACATGCCAAATGGAAGCTGCCTTGGTTCCTACCTTCAACCAACCCATGTAGAATAGGAATTGCAGTATTGTGAAGCCAGGCACAAAGAAGTCAGACTCGAACCCTTCATACTGTTGCCCGGGGTCCAAGTATTGGTGACCAATGAGGCAAGCAGCGAAGTAGGAATGGACTGCAAAGGTCACCACCTGATGGGGTTACATGAAAATATAATATGTGAAAAAATTATATAATAGCTACATAAATGCTTCTACACATTCTGTTTCATATAATATTGAGAATGATTTAAATGATAATGGGGTCTAGGTAACAAACTATGTCCCCAGTTCCTTTTATCGTTGAGAGAGTTGAATACAAAGGTCACAATTTTTTATATCTGTGTTGGCCATTTGATCAAAATTGCGTGCTGTGTTGCCCACGACCAATGAATGCATTTTGACACGGTAGGCTGATCCCCTGCTTGCCTTAATTTCCTGATCCAAAAGCTATGTATACGCCCATTGGCATACGTATAATTATTATTTGGGGTCGTATCAATAGACCTTTCGTTATCCGATAAGACGTGAGTAGGCAGTGGATCATTATAACCACGTCACCTTTTGAAGAAATAACATTGAGCCAGAAATATATGTTAACTATTAAGTCTATGTATCAGCACAAACACGGTTTTACTTGAGTCACATATAGTCTGCCTATATTCTATGAAATGATAATTTCACATGATGGGTTTTGAATTCCCTGATTCAACATTTTTATACCACTACATTTTTACCAAAAAGCAGGCATCATAATTTAATTACACGCATTATATCTTATGTCCCTCTTATCAATATGCTTATAATTAATTGTGCGCCATTGCGATGCTGTTGAAAAGCGTCTAGGTGCTGTATGATCTTATTTATTATTACCTCTATCCCCTAGACCCCATCCATACCATGTAATTACCTGGGTGTATACTAAAGGAACTGTAATCCAATCATACACAAAGCACAGAGAGCATTTATCTCGGAAATCTGCCAGTTGCTGGGGAAAAGAAATGGATAAAAGAAACAACCAGTGAAATAGTATAGCTTAGCAATTTTCATGCTACTTTCTGCTCGAGAAACGTCACCAAATATATACAGGGGTGCATTTTAACATAACATCTATTCTCAATGAAGAAGAAGAAGAAGAAGAAGAAGAAGAAGAAGAAGAAGAAGAAGAAGAAGAAGAAGAAGAAGAAGAAGAAGAAGAAAAAGAAGAAGAAGAAGAACAAGGAGAAAAA
Organism: Dirona albolineata; assembly: GCA_031763155.1. Classification (NCBI taxonomy): domain Eukaryota; kingdom Metazoa; phylum Mollusca; class Gastropoda; order Nudibranchia; family Dironidae; genus Dirona; species Dirona albolineata. The sequence goes on along the minus strand of JARFNW010058499.1, from coordinate 5,820 downwards.
GAAGAAGAACAACAACAACAACGACAACAACAACAACAATAGCAACAACAACAACAACAACAAAAAGAATAAGAACAAGAACAAGGACAAGGACAAGAACACGAAGATGATTGCATGGGGACAGCGGACTGTAACCCTATCTTTATCGTTTGTAATCTTTTAGAATAGTAATGTGAACACGCGTATCTACACGTGATATACACCTGAGAATAACACCAACATATGACTGGTATAAATAACGAGAATGAAACCCTCTTGGAACCTGTAGTCGACCTGTGAATTGATATATATTATTGAAAGTTGACAGTTGTCAATTTGAATAAAGACATGGACTACAAGATAGCACAAGAAAAAATAACCCATAAAGAAAAAATATCATATGTCGCAATTTAATTGTAGTTTATATTGTGAAAATAGTATGCAAAACGAACACGTGTATCCACATGTGACAATAATATAAACAGACGTATGACGTATGAATGACGTGTGAAGTGAATGAAGATGATTGGACGAAAGGTCTTGACCTTCTTCCTGTCCACGTTCAATTATTGACTACAACTGAAGTCATGTTTTCTTTATGGCCGTTTTATTTTGGTCATCCAGGCTCCTAAGATAGCTTCTCCAGTAGCTTGGGGTGGACATAGTCGAGTTGGGCCCGGCAATGAACCTGCCTTGGGTAAACTTCACCAGACGAACACCAAAACGAACATTACAAAATGGTGTAGTCATTATATATGAAAGGAATAAATATGAGGCTTCTGGAAGACAAGGATAAAACAAGACAAGCGACGTTTCAAATTGATACAATAGCGGCGATGTCCTTGACCAAACAGGTTATTCGTACTTATCAGGGTACGTGTGGCGTATTAAATGTTACATGTTCGTCTGCTTTCCCTGGTCAAATGCGCTACTGTAAAGCGCTTAGAGGATATGCTGACGATCATGAGTAAGCGCTATATTGATGTACATTTATATTATTATCATTATTATTATCATTATTATAACATACCTTGATATGGGAGCATCTCATTTGAGCCCGCTTGATTTTAGATTAACAGTGTTTCAGACCAACTCGTTGACACCGTGTTTCAGACCAGAATAAATCGCCGACACCACGTTACAGTCCGGACAACTCGCCGACACCACGTTACAGTCCGGACAACTCGCCGACACCACTTTTCAGTCCGGACAACTCGCCGACACCACTTTCAGTCCAGACAACTCGCCAACACCACGTTTCAGTCCAACTCGCCGACACTACTTTTCAGTCCAGACAACTCACCGACACCCCTTTTAGTCCAGACAACTCGCCGACACCACTTTTAGTCCAGACAACTCGCCGACACCACTTTCAGTCCAGACAACTCGCCGACACCACTTTCAGTCCAGACAACTCACCGACACCACTTTCAGTCCAGACAACTCGCCGACACCACTTTCAGCCAGAACCACCTCGCCGACACCACGTTTCAGTCCAGACAACTCGCCGACACCACTTTCAGCCAGAACCACCTCGCCGACACCACGTTTCAGTCCAGACATCTCGCCGACACCACTTTCAGCCAGAACCACCTCGCCGACACCACGTTTCAGTCCAGACAACTCGCCGACACCACGTTTTACGTCTGACCAACTCGCCGAAAATCGGGTGGTAGACATACATTGAAATAAATTAACTAAATTTTGGATTTGACAGAAGAAATGATTAGTGTTGAAACCTATTCCATTAGTTTTGTTATATCTATTCGGAGTTTGGCTGGCCAGGGAGTTAGGGGAGAGGATGGTTTCTAAAGTATCCAAACACCCTGTATGAATAATTACAGTTTATGCCCTGACACCGGAGGTAGTAAACTCAAAAGTCACAATTTGATTTGTTTGTTATGTGTCCCCTTTAGAATCGTGATTTAACGGTGTAGGGACTAGCGCTGTGTCTAGACGAGGACAGCGTACAAGGCATACGACATCGATACGCAGACCCAGGTAAAACGTATCCAGGTTAAGTGCAAGTCTGTGCCCCACTAGTTTACATGGCCTAATACAGAGCTGGAAAATCTCTGGATCAAGATTTCTAAGGCAAGCAGGAGATCAACCCACTGTGCCAATTAACCTTGTTTGGTACAAGAATCAATACATGTTCAATATTACTCATATTATCATGACCAGACACCATGGTATTGTCTCTAGAACATCTATGTTTCATGTATGTGGTTGGCTTATCTATGTGTGTGAGCATTCATGTGTGTGTGTGGATGTGTGTGTGTGCAGATATCAACACCATCACACAAAAGTGTGTATGTGCGAGTGAGTGACAGTGCATGTGTATGTGTAAGTGAGTGACAGTGTATGTGTATGTGTGTGTGAGTGACAGTGTGTGTGTGTGTCATGATAATGTCAACATAATATGATATTTATTTAATCAGACACAATGTAGCATAATATAATTTCCTTTTGGGGTTAACAACGGTTATCTTATCTTATCTTATCTTATCTTATTATCTCTACATTAATTCCTGTCAAGTAATATTTACAAACAATCTTTTCTTTACAACGAACGGTCATTAATTGGAATTAGCTCTCTGTGCGACGAGTCCAATCTTTGATGAATCTAAAAGAAGACCAGCGCCGATATTCCCAGACCATACGTTAACTCTTAGCATATTTTGGCACAATCTTATACTTTAAATAATACAATGAATCATGCAATGTAGTGAGTATAATTCACTTCAATAAGGTTGTGCCAAAATGTTCTAACAGTTAACGTATGGTCTGTTAATACGGCCCCAGATCTGGGATTGGCGAGCGCCTCGATAGATAATGTTCATTTGTGAGCAACTTTAAGAGTACAGTAATAGACATACACAAATATAGATTGGTAAATATCGCGTTGGGAACATTGGCCCTCTCAGTTTCAACAGGGAGATAACTAGGAAACGTAAAAAAAAGTCACGCCCAGTCATTCATTTAACTGTGAGCTGTTTCATGTGACCAGTCTTTGTTGTATTTTTGTGTTTTGTTTATGATTTGTTTATTTGCTGTTGTTGTTGTTGTTGTTGTTGCTGTTGCTGTTGTTGTTGATATTGTTATCGGATTTTTGGAGGATTTTTATTCCATTTTTGTTGTTGTTTCTTTTATTCTATATACTGCTTCTGCTACCACTGCTACTACTACTACTACTACTACTACTACTACTACTAGTAGTAGTAGTAGTAGTAGTAGTAGTAGTAGTAGTAGTAGTAGTAGTTAAGTACACGTCTGGATTGATGTCTCCTATGCCATGACCTCAATAATAATATTCCCATTCCAATAAACTCCCTCTAACTAAACTATCATAACCAGCAAGGGTAATTGCGCAGAGAATCCGCCGTCACTTCTTCAAAAGGATCACCGTCCACTTTTCCACTGATCTGGTGCCCCTGGCGTTTTTTTGTATCTCGGTATGAAATCACCAGCACTTCCGGATCGGATGCGTGTACAGATTTCGGAGTGGGTTCCCCCCCTTGAGGCTTCTTGTCGACGACTGTCTAAATTGCTGATCAATAGCGTGAAGGAAGTAAGAAGTTTCGAATGTGGTCCGGTCCTCCTCGCTTCCGGCTCTTTCCTGTCATCAAAATGTGAGCTGTTCCCAGCTTATTTTGTATGAATTGTCAAATCTGGTTCATGCATTGCGGTCTCTTCTCCAATTCTTGTGTGTGTGTGTGTGTGTGCGTTTGTGAGTGTGTGTGTGTGTGGGAAGGGGATATGTGTATGTGTGTGTGTGAATGTGTGTGTGAATGTGTGTGTGTGTGTGTGTGTTTGTTGGTGTGTATGTGTGTGTGTGTGAGATTGACTTGAATCAGACGGTATGTGTGTCGAGATATTTGAGTGATTAATTCATTACAAAACAAGTCTGTTTATATTTTGGACGCCAGATGTATTATCATTTATTATCATTATCTACATTTTCGCATGGTTTTAAAAAAACTACTCGAATTTTCTAAATCTGAAGACAAGGACCAGCACATCAGGAACAGATACCGACACCTCACACAACATAATTTGATATCGGCTTTTTCATAAGTTTACTAAACAACTCTATTTTTTTCTAATCGATGTAGATAGCTCTATCTACTAATTTCATACTTTAAGTCACATGCACTTTTCCCAAATAATTCCAATGTTCTAACCGATGTTCTAACCGATGTAGATAGCTCTATCTACTAATTTCATACTTTAAGTCACATGCACTTTTCCCAAATAATTCCAATGTTCTAATCGATGTAGATAGCTCTATCTACTAATTTCATACTTTAAGTCACATGCACTTTTCCCAAATAATTCCAATTTTCTAATTGTATAACAATTCAACATGTTTGGAAATATTTTCTTGACTCCTATTAATATTGAAAGCATTCTCTTCAAAATCACTTTTCATTTCTCCTTTCTTTCATTTTTTTTTTCATCATCATGCAACCATTGAAATCTTTCATCACTACCACCACCAAACACAAAAAAACGACTATCGCCTAAGCGTGCCACCATCTCAGCTACCCCACCCCCATCATCATGCCAATCCATCCTATGATAATATTTCCAAAAATCACCATCATTCCTTTCATCTTCACGTTTGTTAAACAAAAAAAGGGAGAAGATTGCCCAAGAAATATCCTGGGATTAATTTTTGACGTTAATTTATCAACCTGTCGATTTGAATTCGTGCTTGTCCCCGCCAGGACAAAAGGGATGCGTGGGGGCTGGGGTCGTTCAAAGGGAGACGACTACTGACTGCTCGAGGTCTGATGACGATGACGGGATAAAGGCCGGGACCATTAGGCAAATTGTCTGACCTGAAGATAGTCACGGGTTTACGGGAAGCGGAAGGGATTAAACAACACTGTGATGGTATTCTGACTGTCTTCTCCCTTTGAAATTAAAAAGGAAATTGCCTGTTATAATGTTTTGGTCGGCCACCATAATATTAATATTATTTTTATGATTTCTTCTTCTTTCCTTTAATCATCTTTTTCTAATTTCCTGAAAGCATCTTGTTTTGTTTTTATTTCTATTTTTATCTTTATTCTCTTCAATGTTCAATATTTTTGATGGCTTTTTCAAAAATTACTATACACAATAATATTATCGTGAGGGAGCAAAAAATCAATAAAGTCACCATTATGTCAGAATGTTTAGATAATAAATATCATTGTATAGATGTCATATTCTGAAAAGCACAAGTCTTTTTCATAAGACCTGAAAAATAACTCAATTTAAACTCATTCTATGCTTCCAATTTCTCTATAATGTAATCTTCGTAATGCTTGTGTTTGCATTATTGGGTCCTCATAAATTTTATTGGTTTGAGTTCAGTGAACGTAAGTCGATTTAAAACCATAGACGTGCTTTTGTGTAATTTGAATTGTTGGGAGGAGATCCTATAGCTCGGCTTTCATTTCGAATACTATAATGATATTATCTATGTAATATTTATCAGGAGATGTAGCATCTATCTGAAGTGCTCTTTGTATTGCCATGAGAATGAGATATATTTTATATTGTACCTCAATGTTAAATTTCATCATAGACCACATAGGGTAATGCTTACTCTGATTGTTGTTTCAGAATAGCTGAAAGACAATCATTTTCGGCTTCTTCCTTTCGGTTTCAATATACATAATGTGTTTAGCCGATAATGTAATTGAATTGAACCGGGTTTATCAAGATACTGAGGCATTACTGGCCGGACAAACATACGAGTGATATAATATAAGGTAGGTTAACAAAGGCGGTGGTTTCATAATACCACATACATTATATTATATTATAGTATTTATAATACATATACAT
>JARFNW010058388.1:0-13846 GCA_031763155.1 Dirona albolineata | reverse complement strand
TAATAATAATAATAATAATAATAATAATAATAATAATAATAATAATAATAATAATAATAATAATGATAATGATAATGTCAATGTAATTACTGTATTCGATGAAAAGATTTTATTTCTATCAAAAAATTTGATAAATGAATAGTATGTACATAGTGAATGAATTGGCCCATTCGAAAACAGTAAAACATTGAAATGTGTAGCTAGCTAGCTAGCTGTATGAACCGGGTTATTCATAATAATAATAAATCTAAATTGTTCAAATTGGGAAAAAATGGAGGCACTATTTCATTTGGCATATTGATAATGATAATAATATGATATTGTTCATTGTTTTCCCCACCAAGCTATTTCATTCCATTGTGTTACCATTATGGCTCTATGATTCAGTTTCCTGTTTTATAACAATTTAGTTTGAAATCGTTACGTTGTTTAGTTGACATTTTTGTTATCTGTGTCAACAACAAAAAGAAGTCTGTACATATCTACTATGTTTGTTCACTTAGCTTATCAATATCATTTTAAAACCATTACACCATTGGACCTATAACATAGGGTTGGATTTTTTTCTCTGTTAAAGTGTTTTACAGGTCCTCACTACACTTGCACCCCCCCCCCCCCCCTTTCCCACACTTCCACCCCCACCCAATCTATGTTTTACTTGTGATTTGTCCTTGTTACTAATTATCGCCCCTTGACAAAAATGCCTTTGGTGGTTATTGCCCTTGTATTCCATTGCAGTCTCTTGCTTTGGAATAGCTACAACAATATAACATCCTCTTTGGTAAAATTCCCACAGCTTCTATTGCTGTTTGGTAAATACCTGAGGCTACAATACCATGTTGTCTAGTTCGGATATGAGTAATACTGAACAGTGTATTGCATCTTGTACCAAACAAGGTTTATTGGCACAGTGGGCTGATCCCCTGCTTGCCTTAAAGTCTTGATCCATAGATTTTCCAGCTCTGTATCAGGCCATGTGTACTAGTGGGGCACCGACTTCTTGCACTTAACCTGGATACGTTTTACTTTTACCTGTGTCTGCGCATCAATGCCTTCTACCTTGTACACTGTCCTCGGCTAGATACAGAGCTGTCCCTACACTGTTAAATTACAGTACTATGAAAACAAAAAAGAGTGCCTAATGTCCATATATATAAAATGTGAACAGTGGCTCTTTAAGCTTTAATTCCTCGTAGGGCACTCATCGCGTTTCCTCCCATAACGTCATTAAACCTTTGGGCTAGTCTAGCACTAGCACCATTCATGTTGTCCACGATCATCATCTTTTGTCTTTGGGATCTATTCCGAGGGTAGACCGGAATAACCCAGGCATCAGTCGCAGTGCAGCGTGGCAAAGCAGGACCAAAGTCTTGAGAAAATATCCAGTGCTTCTACTCCAACGGGTTTTGAACCCGCGACCTCTCGAACCAAAGGCGAATGACTTAACCACTGCGTCACTAGCTCCCCCAACTTCGTTTCTTGTCTTATTTTCAGAAGTACAGAAAATATAGTGTAGGTACTATAACTCGTATTGCGGAAATCTCGAATTGGTCGGGTCTTAAGAAATGTTTTCGATATGCGAGTGTGAGCTATTTTCCAGGTAATTTAAGAATTCGAGAAGGGACATAATCGTGGGCGATTTCCACAAATGAAAAATGCGCCTCCCGTGTCTCCCCTATCCAGTAACAGTGACACCCACGACTCACACACTTGGTTTTTGCAATACCTTAAGACCACCCCACCCCCCCCCCCCCCCCCGGTCAGCCAAACTCAGAATCGATCAAATAAAACAAATTAGATAGGTTTCAACAGTAATTATTCATAGTCTCAAATTCAAAATTTCATACATTTATTTCAATATTTGGTCTGTCTCCCATTCGTTTTTCCAACACCATCCAAACGCGCGGGGCAAGACAAAATGAACAATTTAGTATATCAAATTTCAAGTCACCCAAAATTATTTGGAGAGTTCATGAAGCGTTTTCGGCTTTGTTCATGATTCAGGGCGACAACATAAAGAAAGCCGATGTCAGCGACTGACTCACTAGGTGCCGATAAGTACAGGTATTCCCTTATATAAACCAACATGCTCCACATAGTAGGCGCCGGCAGGTAACATCGGCGCCTACAAATTTATCGGAATCCAAACATGATTCCTATTCACGCCGATACCGCGGTTCGAAGGCCATCGTGTAGTTGCAGACTCCAACACGGCACCTTGGAAAGTAGGCGTCCTACATGTAGGGTCAAGCAGATTCCTTCACGCGCTTAGAAACGCCTATGTTCAGCGCCTCTACTATTCTAAGCTCGGCTTTCTCTGTTGTCGGCCTATGCCTACTTGTTCACAAGCATTAACATCGTTGATGGTCCAGGACATTCGAAATTTCTAAAAGCAATCCGCACAAAGCCCCTTTGTGAGGGTTGTTGTAAACCAAGCTCTGCTAAAAAAGCAAACACAGTGGATTTCTCTCGTCCGTCTGCTGTTAGTTAGAAAAGCGGGTGGAGGTAGAATACTAAATATTGAAATAAATGTATGACATTTTGGATTCGAGATTAGAAATAGAAATGTATCTACTGTTGAAAACCCTAAACCGCCATCCTCGTATACCGCCTGATTTTCACTGGGTGTATGGATCGTCACTACACAGAAAACTGTTAAATAATTTAGTATACTGCTATCTGCCAATAGTTCATGGGGTAAATTTCTTAAGTGATTATAGTTGAATATCGCCCGTTTTACTGCTTGTTCCGAAAATGGCTATAAGCAGACAGTAGATAAGTAAGTGTGGCACAGTGGGTTGATCCCCTGCTTGCCTTAAAATTCTCGATCCATATATTTTCCAACTCTGCATCAAGCCATGTGAACTAGTGGGGCACAGACTTGCACTTAACCTGGATACGTTTTACCTGGGTCTGCGCATCGATGCCTTCTGCCTTGTACACTGTTTAATCGCGAGTCTAAAGGGAACTGATAACAATAACAAACAGGACTCGATCATTCTAGTATAAATACAGATTTACTGGAACGGGAAGTCCCTATTTCAGCGTTATTTTGTGGCGGCATTACCTGAAATAGAACGAGCCTTGGGGAACTTCATTGTGTTGTTTTCCACTTACATCTTCTTTATTCAAATTTCAATATAGCTTTGATTTTCTAATGAGAAGTTAATAATACAACTTATATTATATTATTCATGATATAACATTCATGTCTATTCGAGCATCAATTCAATAAGGGTCCACGCAGCGAAAGCGATCATGGCCAGCCTTGCAATTTATTTTCCCCGAAGAGGCTTTATCCTTCAAAAGACCGCGCTGAAAATACAAATTTGAGATGATTTAATGTTACGTGCTCGCTTATTTGAGGTCAAAATCAACAACCTAGCTCAATTAGACTCAATTCTTTTGAAAAGTCAGTTTTTATAATATATATTTTTAATATATCGAAGTTTTGACTCCATCTAGGAGTAAATCTAATTGGAAGAAGGGGAAATCCGACACGTCCAATTCTGCGGCCGTCTGTGATGGTTTTTTTGTGTTTTTTTCAGATCTGATTCATCGACAATCTAGGCAATAATCGATCCCTCACATTATGATTTTGACCCGAGATATTACAAGTCTAATATTATTGTTGTTAAAATCTCTGCTTTGATTGAGCTTTTTTAAAATAATCGAATATATTTAATGGTATCGGTTACCGTTAAATATTCGAGTAAAAGAACGGGAATTCTTCGTCCATCAAGCAAACGAGTGGCTCCTGTCGTAAATATCTTCCGTTTCGTTTCCACGGATCCGTTCATTCATCAGAATCAGGTAAGCAAATCTTTCTTCCAATTATCACAATAAATTCCACGTGTTGCCTGCATACTGATAGAGATAGCTACACTGACACTGAGCTTTGCTTTTAGGATCTATATATAATTAATTAGTTAATTTTGATTGATCCCGTGTGACATTCTGCTCACTGCTGCTGTCTGCTAGAAGAGTAGGATAATAATATGGCAGTAAACAGAATTTGCTCGAAAACGCGGCAATTTTCAGTCCGAAAGTTAAAGACCCGGTCTAGGTCTAACAATTCCCTTCCCCTTCATAAGTCTTTCCTTCTATTCTATGATTTTTATATTATAATGTTAGGCCCCTATTCTATTTCTATCTGTTGTTCCTATTCGCTTTATTATGCAGAGACGTTGATTTATTAAAATTGAAATTATTGTACAACTTGATCTGGTAGGTACTGACTGGTACTTACTACTACTGGTAAACTCTAGACTCTAGACAAGGAAGTCTACTATAACTATTATTAGACTCTAATTTTTTTATTTATGGTTAGATCTATAGTAGTATAGATGGCTTTAGATAAAATGCACTGACACTATTTCATAGTATTTCAATTTCTATGGTCAATATCTAGTAGTCTAGTCCTAACCTAAATTAGTCCTAAAGTAAAGTTAATAAAGTCAGAACAAGTACACAGAGTAATGTGCCTCTTCCTACTCATAATTAAGTGGCACGCTTATTTCATTGTAAGCCAAATAAAACGGTAGAGATGGAATTAATTCATAAAAATAACAAGGTTGACCAAAAAAAGGCAGTTGGGCTTACTTGCCTGGTTAGGCTGAACCTACAAAAAAAAAACAAGTGTCCAGCCAGCTTCTCTCTGGACATTCAGCTCTGGCTCTAGTACTAGTACTACTTTTTATGAATAAATTCCATCTCTACCGTTTTATTTGACTTACAATGAAATAAGCGTGCCACTGAATTATGAGTAGAAAGAGGCACATTACTCAGTGACCTGGATTGACTATCTATACATTATTATACACTGTATTATAAGTAGACTATAGTATTATCATTATGCTACTTCAAAGCTTGCTTACTTTACTTTATCCGTCCCCCTATACCATCCTGGGCGTCAAGGGGAGAAAGAACTTTCTGTCCGCCGCAAGTTTGAAGGCTTGGGTGGGTGGAATGTTGGGGGTCTTTAGGGTTTCTCTCACGCCCTGGATCCAGGTCTTCAACGCAAATTCCTTTATTTGATACCCTACTACTCTATCCCCTACAACGACAATAACAAGACAAGAGATGTGATGGCTGCGGGCTAATGCTGTGACTGTGGGGTTTGTGTTTGGCTTTCTTCAGCATTGCTTTTTGATGGGAGATTGTAGTCTCGTCAAAAATCAATATATTAAGAAGATTCTCTTTTGAGATCTGTTAGCATTCGATTTAAGTTATTAGATGCCAGATTGAATTACATAGGGAAGGGTGGGTCTCCCTTGTAATATTACAAATTTTATTGCATCGGTAATCCAGCTATCTAGAAGATCCTTAGTTTTTTCTTATAAAAACAAAGCCTTGCATGGACACTGATGAAAGACAGTTGGAAAATAATGCTGTGACAGAAAATAAGTACAACAACATTAGAAAAATGATGATAGTATAGATCTTGAAAATCGATCACTTGCGGATGAAGGCAACTATCACCTCACAATACATAACACAGCACAGTCAGGCTATCAATAGGGATGGATTAGCGAGGGGCTGACTGCTATGATATGGCCAGCGTAGCGATTGGGTGCTGATTCAGGCATGGGTTTGATCCTCTCTGTTGACCACAATTTTCCTGATCTTGTGTTTTTTTTCTAGCTCAGTTTCTTGCAGTAGTAACTCAGTATGTGGCTAAAGTTCCTCAGCCTCCAATATGAGATGCTATGGCTGACGGATAAGAGGTTATAATGACTTTGCACAAGGTTTGAGTCAGACTTTCGGTTTTGTTTTTTTGGGGTTTTTTTTCTTGGGCAAGAAAATGAGCTATTATTGCCCTATGCATATCTGGCTGGGTCATTTCAGTCTTTTTCTAACTATTCCGTGAAGATAAAGTGCCCGTGTGGACAAAATAAAGGACATTGATATTTTTATGTTTTATAATTATAGCTGGCAGTTAAACACTGAGGTTGCCTAAAGGTGTTTTGTGGCCCCATTTCATTGTTTACTCAAAGTAAAGAATATCAGGCACAGTGGGCCGACTCGGATCACCCGCTTGTCATAAATGATTGATTGATAGAATAGAGTTTCTAGCTAACCTTCACCACATTGTGGCTAGCTTGTGAGGATTATTTTGCCATTTCTCTGCATATAATCATGGGCAGGATGATCAAATAATGTCGCTGAAAAAGCTAGCAGCAGACTTGATAAATTGCCGTTATTTATTTTGTTTGCACAAGGGCTCCTTGTCTTTACATATATTGTATTTAAAAAGATACCAAAAATAACCTTTAGCGTCAATATTGGTTGATTGAAAGATCAAACAATTTAAGCATGATTAACTGTTAGCACATTTTGGCATGTTGTGAGAGTATAATTCACTGCAACAAGATTGTGTCAAAATGTGCTAACAGTTAACGTATGGTCTGTTACTGTTAATACGGCCCCTGATTTTTAGAGAAGCCGGACAGGGCCTACATTTCAAACTGGGGGCAAAATAAATGTCTGTACCTATTTTTAAAAATTTATTTTTTTATGCTGAACCGGCACATCTATCTAGATCTCCTCATTATCCTTTCCTTCTTTTTAATAATTAGGCTACGCTTTTTTATTTTCTTCTCTCCCTCTTCGTGTCATGTCATGGATTTACATTTGTTGCGCACACCTAACCTCCCCATTGTTCTCTTTTTTTGACCACGTGCTTCTTTTCCATTTTGTTTTTCTTGGAAGGCCACCAGTCCATTCTTCTTCTTCTTATTATTATTTCAGCAACGTAGTTCAGTGTTCACACAGTTTGAACGAATCGGATTACATCACACGCCACGCCACACACATACCGAATGTGTTGTCAGAAAACAAGGCCGCGCCGAGGTCAGGGTCATGAGTGAAAGGGAGCAGAAGTTGCCGAGGTGATTTGATTTATTTTGCGTGTGTGTGTGCGCGGTGTGTTTGCATATGCGCGTAACTGTCTCTGTGGGATGGAAAAAGGGTAAATGGGAAGGGTTGGGGCTGGAATTACTTAGAGGTGGAACACTTGGCAAGATAATGGAACGTACAGGTGAAGGTAGGTGTGATGTCAGCGAAGACGTAGATAATGATGTTCTTACCTGTACGCGATAAAGAGCTGGGAAAGTTTCGTCACTGTAGCTAGAGCATCAGTGTTGCCTTCGATGTTCAGTGGAGTCAGGCTTAACCGAATCTGATTTGCCATACCAAGCTTTTACATAAGCGGGTATCTGCTAAATATTTTTCTTGTCAATGTACAGGGTGTTTTTGATACCTTAGACACCCCCCCCCCCCCCCCGACACACACACACACCTGGCCAGCTCAACTCAGAAAAACAAACTAAAATGTAATAGCTTTCAACAGTAACCATTTGTAATCTCAAATCCAAAATTGTATACATTTATTTCAATATTGAGTATGTCTCCCGCCCGCTGTTCTAAAAGCATTCAGTCGGGAGAAATCCACTTTGTGTGCCATTATCAGAACTTGCGTTGCAATTATAATAGCACTCGTGCACGGAGCTTGCTTTGGAAACGACGAATGACCTTGATCGTCATTAGCTTTTAATTCTTATGAACATTTAAGCTTAATCATGAACAGACAGAGCCGAAATCATTCCATGAACGCCAAATATGGTTCAAATAGGGCTCTCCAAAGCATTTATGGTGAATTGAAATTTGATACTTAATTGTTCATTACGTGCTTCCCCCGCGCATCAGCTGGGTGATGTTTGAAAAGCAGGTGGTAGACATACTGAATATTGAAGTATAATATGTACATATTATATTTGAGATTAGAAATGATTACCGTTGAAACCTATTTCATTTTTTTTATTTTATATATATTCTGAGTTTTTTTTTTGGGGGGGGGGGGGGTATGCTTTTTAGAAGATGGGACTGATCGGCTCTGAAAATGCTATCGTGAATATATGTAATTGCAGTGGCGGCTGCTGCCCAGAGTTGGTAGATGGGCTAAGCAGTGGAAGAAGGATGAATTGAAGAAAAGAGAAAGAAACAACGGCTTAACAAAGATTGAGATTGGGATAACATGGGTTTAATTGTAGAGGAAAGGCGATTGTTGAGTTGGTGAATACCCGGCTAATGCGTTATGCGTGTATAATAATGATACGCATGGTTGAAGGGGATTCCCCACACGGGACGGCACAGACGTAGCCTCTGTTTAAAACTATTTCTATTTTGGGGAATTTTTTATATTTTTTATTCAAACCCATTATCAAGTCGAAAACGATGTCGTTCTTGGTATGAGGTTTAATGAAGGGCGAACATGCAAACTCATGTACATCAAATTGTTTCGATATAAGGTCAGATATATAAATATTATCTTGGACACGTATTCCCAGACCCAAATGATGCGAAATAATAATATGACCACCATACGACATGCTCATTAACTCTTTGACTACTAGACGGCGAACAGTCTGGTTTTCTTCCACGTTTGTCTCTATGGCGAGACCGAATCTTTAATTCAATTAATAAAAAATCCTCCTTCAATACATTATCTGCTAAAGAGTAAGAATCGCTAAGTTTGAAGAAAAAAAAATATGTTTGGAAATATTATGGCGATAAATTACCACTGAACTGAAATTGAGATGTAAGGATTCAAAGAGCATCAAAGTTAAACAAAAAAATGTTATTATTTTTTTCTCCGGTTCTTTGAAAATAATAATAATAATGTGCATTTATATAGCGTTTATCACGTTCATCACCATGTTCTAAACGCTTTACAGTGGCACATTTTCCTCGGGAAAGCAACGGAACATTCAAACACTTAATACGCCACACGCTGCCTGTTAGGCGCAATTACAATTTTTGGACAAGGACAAACACTGCTTACAACCGAGGGGACCTCCGAATTTAACGTCTGTCTCCGATAGGACGAGGTAAGCAGGGCAAAGTGTCTTACCTGAGGACACACGCGCGGTAGTCAATACATTTAATTATTTGTTTTTTGGTTTTTTGTCGCTGACGGGATTAGAACCCAGGCGGTCACCCATCTATTCACTGACACAATTGACAATGGCTTGTCAACACCAACAGTCGAGACGTGCTCACTGCTCGGCCATACTCTAAGTAAGACGTGTGCATGTAGTGAAGTACTATAACTATGACTTTTTAAAAAGAATAATTCAAATGTTTACGGATGTCAAATAAGATTGTGCCAAAATATGCCAACAGTTTAAGTAAGGACGGTGAACACAGACGCAGATTTCTTACAGTGAGAGCAACTGAAGTTATTTTTAAGTTAGATTTTGACCCCTTGTTGGGATAAAGACCATGCTCCTCGGTGGAGTTGCTCTGAGAGATCACGTTGTTAGATTTCGAGGGGATAAATTTATGTTTGAAAAATGTTATGCATGATCACAGGGCCCTGAGGCAAAGACTACTGTATGTGTGTCCTGTAATGTTATCACGCATTCGTAGAACATAAAATGGCCATCAACATTGTATGGATCTATTGCATTGAGTATATGTCATTTTTGTTTCTAGGTTTTTAATGTTAAATTGTCATTGTCATCACTTTTGGTGCAATTAAGTGCATGCTTCCCACAAAGTGATTTTTGTCCATTTGGAATAGGCAATAAACAATGACAATGATTGTGAATTTGAAAAAAACTATTTGTTTCCCGGAGCTAATAACACATTATCTAAGCCATCTGCATAGGCTAAATTGTATTCTCCATCCCTACCTCAGCCATCTTGCGGTTACTTACAACCTACCTGGATCTCCAACCAACAACAGGTGGATTTCTCCTCGTACCCTGGACCCCGTCTCGTCACAACGCTGGTTGGATACAGACAATTAAAACAAGTCAAATCAAATGCATTCATAACCTCGTACGTATGAAAGTGGAACCCACATTGCAACTTTTGTATACAAATTATGTAACACCATCAAAATGTGCCCTTTGTAGGACAATAAAGATGTATCTTATCTTGGCTTAGTGGTGGACTAGCTAGAAATAACTAATGACTTTATGCCCAGGTGGCAACTCCCAGTTGTCCTGTAACTGAAGAGTAACCATTGGGGTGACAGCAAAGTGTTTGTCGGTAAAATGTATGGACCTCATGGTACATTGTTGTCCAATTTACTAGTAAACATGTTTTGACGCGGTGGGCTCATCACCTGCTCATCTTTAATTCCTGATGCAGAGTCTTTCTAGTCATGTGTTAGGTTATGAGTGGTGAAGTACACCCTTCATAGCTTGACATTTGGCTGGCCCCTACACTGCTTTGTGCGGTATAAAGGGGACTCGATGAACAAACAAACAAACCTAATGACTTTGAGGGTTATACTATACAGGGTCTACCATGTTAGTCAGGCCTCCTCCTACCGAACCCAACTCGTAGTGGTGGAGGGGCTATAATGCTATGGGGAGCCGGTGATGCAGTGGTTAAATCACTCGGCTTTGGTTCGAGAGGTCGCTGGTTCAAATCCCGGTGGAAGCACTGTGGTTTTTCTCAAGACCTCGTTCCCACTTTGCAGAGCTGCATTGCGGCTGACGCCTGGGTTATTCCGGTCTACCCTCGGAATAGATCCTAAAGACAAATTTCCCCCTGGGACGAATAAAGGGAATTATTTTTTTATTTTTTTTTTTTTATTTATACAGGTTTTATCATACTAAACAGGTCTCCTATTCAACCCCCTAGTAGTGACATATCAAGGCATTCAATAACTTCATGGGAACAATAATCATAGCAATTTAAGTTTAAAGCATTGCCCACAGTGAAGATGATCCAGAGAATTGATTTTTAAAAGGATTGTGAATTTTAAACTCATGGCCACCATATGCCTTAACTAAAACTAAAATGATTCTTTACCATATTATCATGGGTAAACAACCATACTTTGCTACCAGTAACTGTCAAACATGCAGCCTACCTGTACACCGCCCGCCAACACCATGGCAACCGCTAGTTTGACGACATACAGCCCGTAGACTTGTGGACACAGGCTGGACAGAATGGTGTTCCGAGCACACAGAGGCTTCCTCTTGTTAGTTTCCCAAAAAGACGTCACTTCATCTTTCTGGCCAAAGAATAAACAAAAATTATCCTAGTTAAGTGTTACGCTATTTACACATCATCAGCCGGTGTCCTTGTATTTTTCAATCAAACATTATCTGCTATTTGACGTCAGTGGTCAAGTGGCCAGGCTGCTAGTGCTAGGCTTGAGATTGTGAGATCTTGTGTTCGAATCCTGACATTTCTACTGATGTTGAGTCCTTGGCAAAGACTTCATGCAACAGCTCTCTGTATCACGCCATGTGTAATAGTGGGGCACAGACTTGCACTTAATCTGGGTCTGCGCATCAATGCCTTCTGTCTGGTACACTGTCCTCGGCCAGACACAGAGCTGGTCCCTACACTGTTTAATCACGGTTCTAAAGGGAACAGATTATAACAAGAAATCATTGGTTCACTATTTTATCACCCCCAGGAAAATCACAAGCGTTCTATTCCCAAGGACACGTGGAATCTTTTGCTGGATTTTTGTAATATGATTGATGATGAAATGAGCAATTATGATGAGGAAGGTAAGTCGGAAACAGTTTTGTACGTCTTATTATATTATTGTCAAGGATATTGGCTTGTCAATATTTGATTGTTTTCAGATAATTTTTTTTGGCTATTAATATTAGCAGGCCTACTGCTGTGACGATAGAATCGTTATAATTGTTACAGGTTTTTTTGGGGTTTTTTTGTGTGATAATTACCACAGGGCAAATAATTTGAAAAGTCCAAAGATGTTCTCTTTTCTATTTTTTTATCAGGCGACGAAATGCCAATGAAATAGGAATTTACTGATCTACAGTGCATCAGAGTTGAATGCAAAGTTTCATGTATTTTTTTTATTCGTTTATTACCAGCAAGTTTGAATTATTTTGTGAAAAATAATCGAAATTTCTTGTCCTACTGTCCTTCTACTGTAGAGTATGATACTAATAATAATAATACTACTAATAATAATACATTGCCTTTATTTTGTCCACAAAATATAATTTGTCTTTAGGGTTTATTTAGAACAAAGACCGAAATAACCCAAGCATCATCTGCAGTGCAGCGCCATAATGTAGGCAATTAATAGGAGTCAATTTTCTTGCCCAAGGAAAAATCACAATGCGGAAAGCCAGACTCGAACCTCCCGTCACCTGTGTAGTTAATGCAACGTCTTTAAAACCTCTCTGCCACTGAGACAGATCTCCCAGATGTAGATGGACATGTGGCAAATTTAGAATATATAAGAGCATGTATGTGTGCTAATTAAGAGACTTCTACCAATGAATCGGATAAAAGGAAGCCTGTTTGAGTTTGCTTGCTCTTTATTTCTGATAATAAATGAAGAGGGAGCGGGCACCGATGGTCTAGTAGACAGAATGATATTGGGATAATGTAACAGTGCCAGTGTGGAGACAAGAACAGAAAAATAGAAAAAAGATTTTTCATCGACCGGGGGAACCAAACCCATGCCTGCCACGGCAACTCAGCCTCGCTGTAAACAGAAAACAGGCCTACTACCACTACCAACTAATACACCGCCCCCCAAAAAACATGGTTTTCATAGTCAAGATTCGACTCACTTGGCCGCCAAAATTTTTTTTTCTCTATTTTCTGTTCTTGTCTCTCACTAGCACTATTACATTATCCCACTATCATTTATTTCTGATGTAAAACTTACAATCTGTCTTTTGTTCTTTATCAATTTCCTTTCTACTTTTCGGTGTAAGGTTTAGAGCGGACAAACTTTCGCCATTGATCTCTATCCAGAGTCTTCCTCTTTGCATCCAAATACCTACAACCCCTCTTTTCTATCACCTCTGATGTCAACACTTTGCTGTTTTTTAAATTATTTTTGTCTGTGTGTCTGAGTGTGTGGGCGTAAAATTCATTGCTCTAGATAATCAACAATTTGCTGTTTATTCACATTAAAACAAAAAGAGTGTGTATTTTTTAGGGTGTGTGTGTGTGTGTGTGTGTGTGTGTGTGTGTGTGTGTGTTTGCGAGCGTGTGTGTGTGGATGGGTGGGTGTTTGTGTATTGTGTGTACGTGTGCTGGCATGAATATGTATAATTTGTGTCAAATTTGATTATAAAACAATTGCGCTCACAATGAATTGAGAAACTGCCATATGGAAGGTTAACGGAGAGTCCCCGTGGAAATGGTCAGGGGAGTCGAGCTGGGGTTGGGAGGATGGAGTGTGGGGGTGTGGGGTGGGGTACGTGTGTGTGGGATGGGGGGGGGTATGTGTGGGGTGTGGGGGGAGGGAGGAGGAAACGACAAAGAGCCTTGTGTTATTTATTGTCCGTGGAGTTACATAAGGAGAGAGTACAGTAATGCCAATGCTTGGTAGAACAATAATAATACAGATGGTAAAGACAGAGAAGTGGATGTGTGTGAGTGTGTGTGGGGGGGGGGGGGGAGGGGGTGATTGGATTATCGTTTTAGTTTGTTTGTTTGTTTCTTTCTTTGTTTGTTTGTTGTTTCGGGAGGGGGGGGGGGTGTGATTGTGTTAGTATTTTGGTTGTTGATTTTTGGTTTTGTCTAATGTTGTTTGTTAATATTTGCTTGCTTTTGTTGAGTATTCTTATATTATCATTATTATTTTGTTTTATTTTGTTTTGTTTGGTTTTTGTTTTGTTTTGGGGGGGGGGGGTTTGTTTGTTTATTGTTGGTTGTTTTCGGTTGTTTTCCTTGTTTTGTTTTGTTTTGGGGTTGATGTTTTAATGATGATGGGGGGGGGGGGGGTATTTTTTTGGCAATTTTTTTATTGGGGGAGGGGGGGGGCGATTAAATTGTTGATTTTTTGTTTGTTTTTTTTTTTTTTTGTTTTGTTTTGTTT
>JARFNW010058277.1:0-13846 GCA_031763155.1 Dirona albolineata | reverse complement strand
AGAGAGAGAGAGAGAGAGAGAGAGAGAGAGAGAGAGAGAGAGAGAGAGAGAGAGAGAGAGAGAGAGAGAGAGAGGCACACACACACAAACACACACAATTAACGGACAAGGCACATTAGACAACAGACAGGCCAACAGAAATGTGAAGCACATGACACAGACTTAGTTTACAACTTATAACAAACAAACTGATGATATATGTATAAAAGGCATTGTTTTATTGAGATAAATCACAGTGTATGTTCATTGCAATGATGTTACTATGAAAATATCTAAAGACCCAGAAAAATAGCAGAACATAACGAAACGCCTTCAAGAGATTCCCTATAACCATTTTGGTTTCCAACAATATCTTCCCAAATAAGAATACACAACATGAAGTCAAGGAAAAATTAATCGTATCCAGCTGTACCCAAAACAAAAAACAAAAAAATGTAATTAAATTAGAAACAAAACAAAACAAAAATCCTCGACAATTCAAAATAAGGGAAACCTCAAGAATTTGTTTGATGTCCACCATGAATTTAGTACACTACTATAACAAAACTATGCCAGTAACATTATTTATAAGCTTTGTATACACGAGAGCTCAAATATACCCATATTGCATCCCAACTTCCGCTCATATCCTGTGTAACTCAATATACAAAACTAAATGATAGCGTATTATAGGTACGTAATTAATCTCAATTATGAATAAATAGATATTTTAGGTGATCCGGATATATTATAGTTATAATGCAGGCGTCATCAACTAGCAGTGTATCATCAAAATCAAGAAATTTGATTTACAATTTCAAACCAAGCTAGGAAATGACACCAACAATAACAATATTTCGAGTATTTGTGTGTTATAATTGATTTTGAAGTATACTTCTACGGATTACTTTGTGACAAATTTTACTAGACAGTTAAAGAAATAAATAATATACCATCAAAAAGTTTGAAAATGAGAAAAGGAAAATGATGATAAAAAAGCCATAAAAATTCATAAAATTTTAGATCATAAAGAAGAAAAAAAAAATAATTAAGATGAGAGTTGACAACAAGTTTTTCTTTCTTTTTGTTTTGAGTAAAAAAACATACAAAGCTATCTTATTTATTTTTTACATACATTTTTTTTCCCATTAAAAACTATTAATCTTTTTCATATTATGCTGTAGATAGGTAAATAGAGAAAAGTACAAATCATATGTTACTCATTTGACGGAAACAGAGAATATATAGTATGTGATAAGTAAACAAAAATATGAATTTTTTCAAGTTTCAATTTCAAAAAAATATATTAAAAAAAACAAAAACACTATAAACATAATAAATCAGAATTAATCCCATTCAACAACATTTATCCCCTGCCCGCATAGCACCAATGTGAACGATGTATTTACTGACGGCGGGCAGGTTTAATTGAAATGCAATATTTATGCCTTTCCATTCATATACCATTGGACTAGTGACACATACATCCACACTGATTCACCATTAAGTCCATTCTAAACAGAAATCGTCAGTTTAGAAAAGAAGAGGCACTACAGAAAACTGAAAAAAATACTGTATCGGCTGGGATATACATACATCCATTTTATTATTCTATATAAAGCATTTGGATTTTACAAACTTTGTTAAAAAAATAATGACATTTTTTTTATCATTAATATTATCAATAAATGCTTATTGTAGATCAAATTAAAGGATGTTAAAATGCAATGCTTTACGTAAAGTAAACAGAATTCATGATGTTAACTTACTCTCGTCATGATAAGCATACACATGTATGATGGTGAAGTGAGCATTACTCAAACGCAATACCTTGTTGTTATCATTGTTGTTGTTACCTATGATGAGTGAAAGATGTTTGGTTTGATCGGTCGATTGATAGCACCATTTGGCTCATATTGAGCATAGTTTACACATGGATAAACATTAAATACTACAACACATCCCTGCATGTAACACACCATACACATTTCCTAGTTGAAATCCTACTTGAAAGATGTTCCATTCTTTATAATCTTCAAACAAATCTTAGATACCTATTGAATAAACAAAATTATCACATGCATTGCGAAGTGTGTATATATATATATATATGATATCATTACAAAACGTGTGAATATATCATAACTCATCAGGACTTATTACAGCTCACATGCTTGGTGTTATCCTTGGTTGCTAAGCAACTGATATACTGGTATTGATCTTTTATAAAAGAATGCGTACAAACCGAGGTTTATTTTGAAACTGTCAAAGCGACTGTATTAAATAATTTTATAATAATATATTATATGACATTACATGAGAGGGGGATTCATAAACAAATTATGTGTCTTACTATCCACATTCAGAACAATATTCCATTAATTATTAGTACAGTATTCAAACTAGACTACACAAATTCAACAATCAATAACACTAAAACCTTTTACATAGACATTATAAAATTATTATCTGTCCACTTAAACATCAGCTTTCCGTTCACTAACAACACACATTGCAAAATAATGATTTGGGACTTTACAAAGCTAGATGGCTTGACAGTGAATGAATCTATCAATAATTATATGCGATGAATTTAGTTATGATGACGATAAATAACACAAGTCAGATAGGGGGAAAAAAAAATAAACGTGATTTTTATTTCCTGCTATTTAGACAGGGCTGTACATTCATTCCTCCAATAGGATTAGTTTCGAAGTTGATAGCAGGTTTGTCTAAGATGAGGACGTCGGAAATGCAGCCTTCAAAGTTCTTTGTGAACAGACTTCCGGTATAATGGCTTAGATCAGGCACACCACCTATTGATACAAGAGAAAAAAAAAGTTTGAAAAATGTTTGAGACACAACACAAAAGCATAATATATATCAGAATGAATCCCATTCCACAACATTTATCCCATGACCGCATAGCACCAATGTGAATGATATATTTACTAACGGCCGGCAGGACAAATTGAAATGTAATAGTTATGCCTTTCCGTTCATATACCAAGCAGTTTTCTTTGCCAGGAAGTCACAGAAGTATGTAGAAAATTGTGAATGCAAGAAGCTCTGATCCAGTAACTGTAAACATTGTTTTATGATAAAACCTGGATAAAATTACAAGCGGCAAGATTTGTTTGTAAATAATTGTATATGGAAAGGAAATGATCAATATCAAAACAAACAAACATAGCTGAAAAAAACAAAACAAAATAAAGGAAACTTGCAAATCAATCAAAAGACGTATTTATGACGCTAAACAACATTTTCGTGTGAATCAAAATAAATTATGTGGCTTGAGTTTGTATAAAAAGAAAATGTTTTAAGTCATAATCTTTTATCTAATTTCTACGAGAAATTTATTCATATGACCCAATATCATTTAAGGATTGATCTAGATTCTATTTCAAGTGATATCTAATCACTGGGTGACAAGAACAAAGCTGAATTCATCAAAAGATATCATGGAATGACTGTGGTAAGAAAGGAAGAAAACAAAAGTAAGAAAAAGCGTAATCATGCAGTTTCACAAATAATGTGTTGTTCTAGGATAATCAAGATACAATTTACACATTATTATACAAGACTCACCGAAGAAAATATTTCCTTGTACATTCAAAACTTGCAGGGGTCCAGATGACGTTCCCTTGACTTTGGGTTGGTCGTCAACCATGATAGTACCAGACCGTCCCAACCTGTTATCAGGAATGCAAAAAAAGACAATGGTATGACTTCAAGTATATAACAACTATAAAAAAAAAAAAAGAACAACATTACAGGTATCCCTTTTGTCTGCTAACAAATACAGAAAACTTAAAACATAAACAATAAGTAGTCTCAGAACTGTGTGTTCTGTTCAAGGAAGTAAGCAAACAAAGAGCGAGAGTTTGAGTAAATATTCTCTCTAATTGTCTCTCTATTCATTCAAAGAATATGTTATGCTGTTGTCAAAGACATCAAATAATGTTTGATACAAGTTAAAAATGACAACTTACCTTTCTGCTACGACAATGTGGCTGAAGCCATCATTGACTTGCACAGTAGATCTAATAACTGCGGGCCCACTGCCAAGTTCATATCTGAGGGTTAAGTATTTTAAAAAGTGGAATTGGAAATCAGAGATGAAACAAAAAAAAGCAAAGTTATACAAACAATCTCAAGTATAATTATAATAAATCCATTGTTTTCTTTTAGAATTGAACTTAACCAACAACATATTAAATTGAATAGTGCATAAGGGCTGTTCAGCATACTTCATCTTGTTGAGCTAAGCATGTCTTCATTTGAAATGCATGAAGCAAAAGACAAACATTCCTGTATCCACAGTTTCAAAGACAAGGTTGTAACAAATAGTAAAATCAGAAAGAAACCCATTATGCGGTGACCTGGAATACAGTGTTGTAGTCCCTTTGCCTCTTCCATAATATCAGTGAATTCATTATCAAAGCTGGCGCTTAGCCTGGTTTCTGTGGCGTGAAGTGGACAGAATGACAATGTCACTATTCTAGATAGGACGCTGGTCTATTGCAGATGACTATTCTAAATAGGACGCTGGTCTATTGGAGGTTACTATTCTAGATAGGACGCTGGTCTATTGCAGGTTACTATTCTAGATAGGACGCTGGTCTATTGGAGGTTACTATTCTAGATAGGACGCTGGTCTATTGCAGATGACTATTCTAGATAGGACGCTGGTCTATTGGAGATGACTATTCTAGATAGGACGCTGGTCTATTGCAGGTTACTATTCTAGATAGGACGCAGGTCTATTGCAGATGACTATTCTAGACAGGACGCTGGTCTATTGGAGGTTACTATTCTAGATAGGACGCAGGTCTATTGCAGATGACTATTCTAGATAGGACGCTGGTCTATTGCAGATGACTATTCTAGATATGAAGCTGGCCTATTGGAGATTACTTCCCCAGCTGTAAGTTGGTACCCAATAGTGCACCTGGGTCAAGTGTAACAATTGGAGTAAAGTTTCTTGCCCAAGAAAAAAACAACCATGAGATTGGGATAGGATTTGAACCCTTGACCTTCGTCATGAGAGTCTGCTGTCCTAGCCAATTGGCCATCTCGCGTCCATCCTTTGACTATGCCTCAATCTAACATTGTCAAACAAGCAGGGGATTAGCCTGCTGTCTTGGGTAAGTGGCGGAATTGCCGTATCAATGTCTTGTTTCACTAAGTAAAAAGAAAAATTACTATGAAAAAAGAAAGAAAGAAAGCTGACTGCAGTGCTTAGTATTTACCTAAACTCCACATATCCATTATTGAGAGCAATGGCAAGATAGTCTTTGCCAGATTGCTCTCCAGGCTTCTGGCCCTGCCAGAACAGCAAGACAGATCCTTGTTCTAGGGTTGAGATGGTCATCTTAATCCTTTCAGTTGTCTGTCTTCTGCTATGAGGTAACAAATTGCGAGCAAACTCTGCATAACTGTCCTTCAAAAATTCCACGCTGGTGCCGAGACCAACAGCTGTAAATGATTTGAAATAAAAAATGAGAAAAAACCCAAAACAAACCAACAAAACAAATTACGATTAGGTAGTCTACTGTTTGTTATTAACATTTGTTATCAATCACAAAACAGCCTTAAATATATCAATAAATCATTTATTTGCAAGGTTTTATTATTTAAAATGGGGAATATTGTTACTTTAGAAAAACCCCAAACGGATTGTAATTTAAGCACAAAATACAGCCCCTGAGCTTTAAAACCACCTTTTATCTTTAAAATATACACCAAGTACCAACAATTGTAATGCCATTGTTTACTTTTCTCTTTTTTCAATATGGTTCTTTTAGAAAAAAAAAGAATCTCTCATTCTAAAATAAAAATAGCCTGATCATCTCAATAAGGAATAAAACTTCAGAAAAAGTAACTGAAACAATGGGACAGAGAAAGGGAAATTAGTAACAATTCCAGAAAAGAGAGGAAAAAGACAGAGATGACTTGATTGTCTTTATAAAAACAAACCTGTTTCACAGTTACGTCCCATGAATCCTAAGGGACACTGGCATTCGAAGGATCCATTATCTGTCACCAAACAGTTTCCTTGATTTAGACATGGCGTACTTGTGACGCATATATTCATCTCGATTTCACAGTTTTCACCTTGAAAATAAAATATCATAGGTTTGAAAAATCTTTATTTCACAGTTTTCACCTTGAAAATAAAATATCATAGGTTCGAAAAATCTTTATTTCACAGTTTTCACCAGCAAGATATAAATAGCATTGCATGCATCATAGTACCTTTACTTGGGGAGTCTTTGTGGACAAGTGGATTATACATTGGACTTTCAAGAAAATTGTGTGTGATTATGCATTCTGATTATGCATTCTGATTATGCATTCTGATTATGGATTCCTTTGGAAATATGTTTTACTCCTATTGCCTCACCCAATCCAGGGGTAGAAATGGGCACCAGCTAAAATCTGGCATATTAATCTGGAATGGACCATCAAATGACAAATTATCACTTCTCTGTTTCACTCTACCTAAACTGAGGTAAGCACCAGTTTAAAAAAATGTGTCACATTAAAGTATCCTCATTCATGTCACCATGCTGAACATTGCTTAATATAACTTGTTTTTCTTATCCATAAAAGACCTTTCTGCCATTAGTATGATTGGGCATGGTAGCAGAGACTTGTGAACATTTGATGAGACCTGACACACCATTGGATATACTGTTGACCTTAACATTGGTCAGCCCCATGTTTGATGGACTTACTTCAAAGAAAAAGGAAGATAATAATATTAAGATTCAGTCACTTTGCGTCTCTTATTGTCTCACCTGAGAACTGCTCGGGGCATTCACATTGGTATTGGGTGGGGGAAAGTTCCAAACAGTTGCCTCCATTGCGGCAAGGCTTTCGGGCACAAAGACTTCTGTCTCCGCAATCCTGAATGTTGACACTCTCAATGGCATCTTCTATCAAGTCCATATCCTTGTCATTGATCCTCAGCTGTAGAAAGAAAGAAATAAGTTACATTAGCAGGCCTGACACAGAAAGGTACCATTTTGCAGGTCTATTTCCTAACTGATAATCACCAAAAAATGCATAATTTGGGCATCACACTGCCCAGGATTCAAACCCACAACCTTTTGCATCCCAAGCATGAGACTCTTTTGCTTGCATATTAAAATGTATTGGAAAAGTGATGTTCTATATCAATGTCACGTTATGGGAATAAAATAGTTGATTCCATCTCTTTTTACACATCTTTTTATTTCCAGTTAGGTCATTTCTAAATATTGTTTTTCACAACCAACACTGACGTTCACAATATTAACATTTGATCCTATTTGCTGCATTCAAATTTTAACATTTTTTATCAGATGTCAATTTCAATATTCTTTTGGCATGTACCTTTACTAATAACTTTGTGTATTAGAGCATGTATTCTGTTGGTATTTATCTATAGCGACATGTATGTTTTTATTTTGTCTTGCCTTGTGTACTGCACCACTGAGCACATTATAATATGTGGAAATTTTTAGGCGCTACATCAATGAATTATCATTATTCAATATATATTATCATTGATAACCTCACCTCTCCGATGCAACCAACAAATCCTTCAGAAGCTCCAGTGTTTGGGTTCAAAGCCTCCATGGGGTCAACGCCTCCCAAAAACAGGACACGTTCAAGGTTCAGGCCAACAGTGTCTTTTCCTACAGTGGTGCCTGGATAAAACAATTTCAGTCAAGGTTATACATATATTTGTCTTTCATAAATTTACAATAGAACGAAACAAGGCTATCCTGAAATCAAATGTAGAAGCTAATGATAATATTGCGATATCATCTTTAAAATAACTTTCTGTCAAGGGAAAGGAAGTTCTGTGCATTTCTTAATTCTGTGTAAATTTGTTTCAGCAACACACATAATATAAGTTGATTAATTTTTAGAATTTTTAGAGGAGATAAAAACAACCAGAAGAAAAAGAGAATTGCAGCTGATGGAACTTGAGACTAAATAATGTGTCAAAAATTGAGTAGAGTTAAAGCCCTTATTGTCTGGCATACATGCTTGTCATATTGCTAGCTCTCTGTCTTCATGAAGATTTAGAAAGATATGAGGAAGAAATATGAGACCCAATTGTCTAACCAATTTTCTTAGCCAGACCATATTATGCTTATATCGTTAAGAGTTAAATAGACATAATTTTGTGGCACTAAGAAGAAGGAATTGAAATTCTTTAATAAAAAATTATTGTTTGCCATTAGAACGTTCCAAAACATGATTGAAACAATATCAAAATAAGCAAGAAGTTTTGTTAGAATGCTAGAATGGTTCATATTACTAAAAGATGAATTCTTCCAGTAATAAATGGCAATATCTTTTAAAACTCAACACACACTCATTGTTATTGTTTATCATGAAAACACCAAAAATACGAAAGAATAATTTGTCTGAGGAAAGAATTATATCCAATTCACTAAATTTAATTCGAGAAGCCCATAACCCATAATTTACTTGACTGAAATTATGATTTTGCTTTACTACAACAATTATTATTTTTGGACCTGTAACTTTCATTTTTCACATGGCACTCTCAATTGAAGCGAGTTTGCAATGGCGAAATGGCTAGACCAAAGCTCATGCAAAAGAAAAAGCAAAAAAATAAAAATCTAACTGAGCACACTAACTTTGTGTTTTTACATCATAACATTTAAATCACATGCACATTTTCTTGAGTAAGAGAGAGGAAACATAATTTCTGTAGAATGTTTAGAAAAACAATACATCTAAAATAATTTTTTTAGTCTGATTGATTTTGGCTTAATGATTTTCGAGTGCATAATTAAGAATATTGTACTCAATGTTGAGGTCCAGCTAGTTAGCCTTTGGTTGATAAAATTGAATTCTTGAAGATCTATGTATTTGCTAAACCAGTTGAGATTTCCATTAGTTGAGATTTCCATTAATCTCATTTATATTAAATCTTAGCTGCCTTTTTCTTGCCTTAGAAACCCCATTAGACTGTACTGCAAAGCAGCTTGGAAAAATATGGATCAGTAAATTACAAGCAGTGAATCAACCCACTCTGATCAAACACCTCTATTGGTCACAACCAGCACAATATGTAGAAGTACACTAATTCACACATTGAAAAATTAACTATTCGCTGCTTAAGTGATTCAATTATTAAACATTGTTCACAACAACTTCATTTCAAACATGTCATGTTGCTTGGGATTCGGTTGACCTTACCATAATGCGTTGACTTGGACACTGTCAAAACCACTTATGAATCATAGTTACAATACGAAAAGGATTATTACGCATGTTTAGTTGCTATGTATTGATTTCACAGTAGGATTCAAATGGAAGCAAGGCAGCAATGCAATTCATGCAAAAAAAAAAGGGTTAAACTGACAAAGAGAAAACTGTTTCAAAACAAACTCTGAAGCTTGCACAATGAATAAAAAGCAAACTCAAACCAATTTTCTATAATCATAAAACAATAAAACTTTTGCTTATATATTAAGTATTATTACAATTTAGAAATACTCACAACTTTCTTATATATTGCTAAACGTATTTGTCAAACCCAACCCTAGCCTAAGAAACGATCTCTCTTAGAACTATGTCCATGGTTTGAAGGATCTATCATTTAAAAGAATGCTGGTTGTATTTTAATTCAATTATACCTAGAAATGACAAAATATTGCATAAAAATATTACGCTTTTTTTCTTAAGTGGACATAAAAAAACCACAAAACCCTACTCTGTTGTAATTGTTGTCATCGCTACCAGTTAATCATAATTCAAACATGTTCAGAATATTCCCATGTAGTATCCAATATTTATCAATTACCCAAATTAATTTATCTTTTGCATTTAAACTGAATATTCCTAGATTAGCCAAAGTAAAAAAAGTGTATTGAATTACGAAGAGATGTTTTTTCAAAGAGTGATTACTTTTGCAAAACATTTGGATAAACTTTGTTACATAACATTATTTATTATTACTAAGACTATGTTCAGCACAGTTCACCATCTGTTAACAATGATATATAAATTCTGAACACTTTTGTGAGCATTAATTAGCAATGAGACAGAAGGGAATAGTCAACACGGCAAAATGATTTCTAGTCTATTGATGGCTGAGGCTTGTGGACTGTAGCCTAAAGGATAAACTACTGTGTCACAAAACTGTAGTAGACTTGAATCACTTATAAGAGGTCAATAATATGAGCTTTGCAATTAAGGAAAAAAAAAAAAAAGAAGAAAATATATAGGGGCCTATCATAGTTTCTATGCATAACATGAATATAGTTTTGATTGCTTCAATAGAAGAAAAAGGAATGATTTTTCAAGTGTGATCATTTTATCATTATTCATTTTGTAATTAAAAACTACATCGTTTCATTAGTAATTATCATGTAAGCAAAAAATAAGACTTTTATTGATCAAGATTTCATAATGAGAAATAATATATGTGTACATTCCAAGACAAATTTATGTTTGATTCAATAATGCAAATTTAATTTAATCTGGCAAGTGACAATATTACAGATTCAAGCACAAACAACTGGAATGAAAGTTAAGCACATAGAACATGACATCAGCACGGCAAATGCTCTTTCCTGGCGGCTAGAGAAGTCAGTAAAAAGCGTGATAAAAATTTTTTCCTCAATGAAAGTCCTTAAAAATTGCTTAGTTTTTACATCAGAATTGATAATTTTGTAGTTATAAAAATGTTTATTGAAAGAAAGAAAGAAAATATATTTTACAAAAGAGCAACGGGACAAAAATGTCTTTCACAAAAATTTTCACCATGGAAAAAATTAAGAGTCTTTGATTTTAAAAAGACCTAGAATCTTCGAAATGAAAACAGTTATCAATGTCAAAGTAATTTATAGTTAACTATGTAATTAGCCAAATTAGTCAGAAAAAGTGAAAGCGAAGAAAAAAATAAAAATTTACATTATGTTGAGCAATGTTAAGTATTTAAGACGCAAAACGTTCAAGCGTAGTGAAGGAAAAGATTAAAAATGCAGACAGATCTCAAAAAATAAATATATATATATATATTACAGCACAATTTTGATAGTTCAAGTAGAATACAAAACACCACAAAGACAATGACAAAGTGGAAGCCATTTCAAAAGCCTGTAAGAGAGGAGGAAAACCAAGTACCTCTGAGTACGTCCCCTCTCTCCGGGCCGGAGGAGAGGCGTCTGTCATTGGCAGCTGAAAATTCTGATCATGGACAAAATGAAATGGAGTGAAGATTTCATATAGAAAACTAGGAATGAGGGCTGCCGGGCCAGAAGCTAAAAATCAGAATAAAAGGTATGCAAAACAAGAAAAGAAGGAAAATAGAATAGCTTTAAGAGTAAAATAAATAACTTGCTTTGTACTTGAAGCTATACCATTTTTCTTCTTTTTTTTTTACACTCCTTTTATATAGAACACTAGATAATGATATAAGCTTGGCTTGGGGCATTGAGTTTCTGCCTGTTTTGTTTACGGGAATCTAGTGTTATATTGCCATATTTTAATGTAATTCAGGACTTCTGACCAAGTCATTTTTGCCTGTCTAGAATCACCAATAAAGTAATGATGTTGATTAAGAATTTAAACAATATTTGTTCTTGGAAGTCAAAATATCTACATCATGTGGGTCAGTCTGTTCAACATGGATGTAAAATCTATCACCCTTTGAATTTCCCCTTCAATTTGCGATCATGTTGCTTGACTGACCGACTGTTATTCTCTCGAGTCAATGGTGAAAAGTCAAACTCGAATTTAACACACATTGTAAAGTGGAAACCTAGTCTAGTGTTTTTGAGCAAAAAAAACCAAAACCCCAAAACAAACAAACTGTTCGTTAACCCATAGCATGAAAAGTCATGAAATAATAATTTGAGCTCAGATCCAAGGTTTACATAATGACACAGAGGTAAAACTAGGGCTATGATTCAGATCATTTCCCACATGCTTATACGCTAAATGAAATACTCGTATGAAACGTTTCAAATTTCCCAAGAGGTATATTATATTAATGATATAATATATGGAAGATATTACTACATGGTAACACCTCTAGTATAAGGGGTAAATGTATTACATGGCTTATCATGACGGCATGCAATAACCAAAATAATATAATAATATATGACAGAGTCTGGTCAACTGGAACACAAATAGCATTTTTCACATTTAGCATGGCGACAATCATGAATAAGCCCTATATAAATATAAATTTACGTTTTAGAAATATGGGTCGTATCATTTTATAGTGATGGATCTCTTCTTTCCAGCGGTCTTTAATCATTGTTACGACTAAATCAACTGATGTGAAATCCATGGGTATGGAACTGTAAGATCTAAAGAATATTGATTTCAAAGATATTGTAAGGTGGCAATACAACAATAGAGCCTCTCTTTTGTTTTTTAAAGCATCAAAGTTCCACATGATGTAGATAAATTGTTGCTTGTTTTATGTTGTTATGACAGTAAATAAAATATTCCAAACTCATATATATGACCGCCTTGCCAGGTTTTCCCTCTAATTTTCAATAATAAGTCATGCTACTCGTGTTCCTCTTGACCAGCTCTTGTCACATAGTAATATAATATATGTATGAAATATAAACATTAAGAATCCAATTATTTGACTTAATAATTCAGAAAAAAAGAGACACAGTTGAAATATATAGCACAGAGGTGGAAATATAATATTTAATAAGAAGACAACTAACACAAAAATGGGAAAATATTAACCGACAGTAGAGTTGTCACGTAGAAAAAAGAAAAACCACCATGAACGGTAGAATTCAAGGTGAGAACTAGTAGAATAATAAACCTAAATAAAGGAAAAATCGATGGATGCAAAAACTAAAAACTAAAAGTTGTGTTCCAAGAAATCAACAAAGTGCCAAAACAAATGCACGCTCAATGTTGAAATTGCAATTGTCACAGGTTCATCTTTTCTATGGAAATAATATTTTTTCCAGATCATATTATTTGCTTTTTAAAAAGTGGAGAAAAAAAAAAAAAAAAAAAAAAAAGCAATCTAAAGTAGACGTCTAGGCTTTCGATGAATTGTAGAATGACAAGTTATCAACCATAAAAAATAAGAAATCAAAAACTTATGTTGAAATTTTGTTTTGTGGTCTTTAACATGTAGACATTGATATATGATTGTCAAGTTGTCTATCCTCTTCCCCCTCAATCCCATCCACCCCCCCCCCCCACAAAAAAAATAAACCCAACAGAAACAACAACAAAACAACCCCCAATACAAAAACAAACAAAAAAGTAAACAAAACAAACAAAACAAAGAAAAACGGAATCTTGTGGCACATGTTAGATTAGATTTTCATTTCATAATTTCAGGCCAAAGTATTCCTGCCAAGTGAATAACCCTATGCCATTCAGTGCTTCACTCGAATTAATTCTTCAAACACAAGGGTCCAACTATGTATGATGTTTACTGACAATGCATAAAGAAGTCATAAATCAAACTCAAGGTACAATCAAATACCTAAAACAGGCGAATGATAACATTATATGAACGTTTCAGGGGATCAAATTTCTAATTTGATAAATACATGATACATCCAGTGGTGGGGTTTGCCACGTGGAGCTCTTCAAAGGTGGGAGAAAATAAAAGGGACCTACCGTTAACTGCTTCCTCATTGTCCATGATCAACATTCCATCACGGCCCTTTCGGTCAGCCCTGACCATCGTCCACTCATTAAGACGGAGTGGGTTGCGGCTTCTTAAGACAGCTGGACCTAAAAAAATGGAACAATTAAGAAATTGAGAGAGAGAGAGAGAGAGAGAGAGAGAGAGAGAGAGAGAGAGAGAGAGAGAGAGAGAGAGAGAGAGAGA
>JARFNW010058166.1:0-13848 GCA_031763155.1 Dirona albolineata | reverse complement strand
TCTCTCTCTCTCTCTCTCTCTCTCTCTCTCTCCCTCCCTCCCTCCCTCCCTCTCCCCCCCTCTCTCTCCCCCGTCTCCCTTCCCTCGCATATCTATGTATCAATCACCATTTTCAAAGGAAACATAGGCTAGTTAGCTAGCTGCGTGTTGTTTTACAATTAGTTTGAAACTTGTACAGCAGGGCTATTCAGTGAAACAGGGCTATTCAATCATGTTTTTCAAAGGGCCAAAGTTTTCAGGAAATTGTACAGGAGGTCAACAACCCAAGTGACATTGTTCAAATTATGTTTGGACAACGATTTGTATAGGGCTCTGTTAGTTTCTATCTTTGTGAAAGTTTTGTTGGACCAGTTCCACTCCATCCACAGGCCTGATTTGGTATGCAGGCTGCTCTGGGCACGGAAGTGTTACATTTTTTAAAAACATGCTTCAAATTTAGATTTTTATGTTTTCATTTATGTGCAAATTGTGAACACTCTGAAGTGGAGGCGAGTTTCACAAATTTAGCTTTAGGTTCTAAAGATCATAATACAATTTTCTTTCTCTTTTTCTGTAATGTGATTTTCCTTGCCTATTCTATAATATACATATATATATATTTCTTTCTCCACCAGTCGTGACCTCTGTTTTGATCCATTGAACCTAGTCCTGGACACCATGGCGACCATTTGCTGATGAGGTGAAATGCTAGCAGCATGGCTGCAGAAGGCACCTCAATGCCCATTGGCTCTTCCAGTAACCTGGAGCTCATGCGCCAACGTGCGCAGAAGGCTGCAGAGTTCTACCAGGAGCAACAAAAGCGACAACAGCAGCGTGAAAAGGAGCGGTCAGGAGAGGCGGCTCATAAAGGTAGCCCAGCCCAGTTTGCCGACAGCTACAACAACAACAGCGGCAGTAACCATGCCGGCAGTGGCAGCAGTCATTCGGGGGATCAGGGCAGGGGAGCTCACAGCAACCATATAAGCCAGGTTCTTTCCGAGGAGTCCTACGATTCAGTGGCTCCACCCACCAGCAATAGTTTCTACCGTGCTAAAATGCGTGCTGGGATAATAGACATGCGCAGTTCGTACAGTGAGAGGCTAGGATACAACGGAGGTGGTAGCC
This sequence comes from Dirona albolineata, assembly GCA_031763155.1. NCBI lineage: Eukaryota > Metazoa > Mollusca > Gastropoda > Nudibranchia > Dironidae > Dirona > Dirona albolineata. Next base: position 12,744 of record JARFNW010058166.1, on the reverse strand, counting down.
GCGCGGGATCTGGGTCCTATCACAGTCAGCACACTGGTCCTCGTGTTCGAACTCAAACCTATGCCATGGACAACAAACAGGGCTATCCACAGACACAACAGTCATCGTCATCATCATCTACCGTTTCGTCATCTTCCAACCAATTACAACAGCCCGCTCCCCAAAAGCCAGCTCGGACTTATACCACAAGCCATATGCTCTATCGTAGTAGTAGTGACTTAGAAGTCGACAGTGGCGAGTTAGCCCCTCCCTCATCTTCCAATCTTCACAGAGAATACGGCAGCACATCATCATTAGATATTTTAGGTACCAGTACAGACAATTTTTTCTCAATGGTGAGTGAGTTTCAGCATCACAATGCCTTGGATCAAAGGAGCCCAGCACCGCCCAGACTCCAAGAACTGTTACAGGGACGGCTTGGGGCAAATTTTGAACCTCAAATTCCTGTTGGTGACTCTGGGAAAAATTCCGTGAAATTTCTCAATGGTATTTCTCAAAGTGGGAAAGAATTAGGGGAGGATGAGGTAGATGGCAAAACAAAAACAAAAACAAAACACAAAGATAGAAAACAGAGAGCAAAGTCAATCACCGGGGAAGCGAGTGCAAGTATATTGAAAAAATTGAGGGGGAAAACTGAATCTGAAGTACCGTCTTCAAAGTCTGAAGAGCGTGTGGGAGTTGGGGATGAAGCTCCCAGTAGCAAATCGGAAGATGGTTGTCGAAGACGTGCATTTGTTCATTTTGACTGTCAGTCAGTAGGAGTAGATTTAACTCAGGTCATTCATAACCGCTCTGCTGGCCTTAACTATAAAAACAACATAACCACAGGGGCATCGGCAGCTTCGGGTCAACGGCTGAGTCTAGCCCCAGATAAAGATGACCCCGATCTGCTAGCTGACACAGACGAGGGTGATGGGAAAAGTAACGAACTTGTTCTGTCTTGTCCATTTTTCCGCAATGAGCTCGGGGGAGAGGATGAGAGGACGGTCAGTTTGACCAGGTCGACTGCACACAAACGGTTATCGTCTGGAGGAACAGTGACCATCAGCCAACCCTTGCCCCACCAGGTACGTCATCCAGCTTGCTGCGGGGTGGCCATCTTGGATTCCTCTCCGTCCCCATCTGGTCATATCCTACCTCCTTTGGTCTCCCATCGAGGTCATGTCATAGAATATGTCGATCACGGAGCCTACTATTATAGGCATTTTTTCTACAACTATGGTAAGAGTTTTTTATAAAAGTCTGTTATTATAATTTTTATTATGAGATTATGTTTTTGTTTCAAAGTGTTTTCTGACGATAGTAAAATGAATGTAGAAAATTGTATTGAAACATCGTCATTCCTTACTTTTAATATTAAACCAAAGGCATAGCGTCCTACGAAATTGCCTGTTCAGTCCTCAATGAAATGATTTCAGAAAGGCTTCAAGATGCGTAATAATTAATGACAGTGTTGCCATTGGCAGATTAGCTTTTACTTGGAAGCAGTTAATAAGTTGAGAAACGTTGAACGTGGTTAGTATCTGGCTGGATGGCCACTATGGGAAATTGTGCCGTGTAGACCCAGATTACTGGGGTTGTGTCCTTTATTTTAGTCAGGCACTTTGTATCTCTTTATTCACTACACTTTGGTATCAATGAATTTCTTGGCTGTAGGAGACAGACAAAGTTGCAGTTGTTGAAAATGCAGACTGTTGTTTTGTTAAAAAAGAAGCAATTTTGTTGTGGCATGGCACACTGCTGTGTTAGATGGTTTGGATATAGAAAGGAATAAGTTGGAGGCTTCTGAGAAACAAGGACAAAACAAAACAAGCAACGTTTCGGCCAAAGGCCTTTATCAAGCAGCGTCAGAGGGTATCCTTATATTTTTGTACGTAGTATAAGGTGGATTAATATTGGTAGAATTGAGTCACGTTTTTTAAAAGTGTATGATTCAGAAAATTTTGACCTGACCATGATATATTATACATTGCAAATTCAGTGTTGATTACAGTCTGTTATATGGTTAAATTACTTTTTGTTGTTTCTGATCTCTTCTGAATTTTGTGGGGCAATTTTTTACATTCTATTAAAAAAAATATGTTTGTTGTTGATTTTGTGTACTTTCTGTCCTAATTCTCGTCACCCTTGTATCCTTATAGATCACCAGAATATTTTTGGTATTGATGATAACCTGGGACCCGTCGCCATCAGTGTTCGAAGGGAGAAACTGGATTTGGATGAACGCACAAACAACCTGGGCAGGGCTGAATACGGTTTGGCCCAGTACAGGATTATTTGCAGGACCAGTGAGGTGAGAAGACTGGGCAGGGATTTCCTGACGATGTTAGATTGGTGGATGGGTTTCCATAGGGTTTTTCATTGAACTGACTGTGTAGATAAAAAAGCAAACATGTTTTTATTCTATATTCATTCATATGGATTTTACTTATATAACAAGAAAGGATGTTTTCATCTTTCACCTCAGCTTAAATTCATGTTTAATTTCCAGCTCTAGTGGTAACAACATTTTTATTTCACTTAACTTAACAAGTTTAACTCTATCTTGTGTGCTTTTTTTCTCTCTCCTTCTCAGCTGAGCACGTTGCGTGGTTGTCTCCTGGAGGAAGCTATCCCGGCCCGTCTGAGCAGCTCAAGGGGAATCCCCATCAAGGATGTGTTGGAGGTGGCTGTCCCTGAAGTCCAAATCTCATGTCTTAGACAGGCAGTCTTTGGGCCCAAGACATGCGAACAGTTACTCAAGCTGGATGAGCAAGGGGTTTGTCTTATTTATTGTTTTAAAGGAAATTAATCATGACATACAGGGTGTTACTCAAGTGCAATTTCAAATGTTCATAAATAAAATCAAACTGCCAAAGGGGACTGGAAGGTACGTTGGAGACAAGGAGTCAAGGATACACTTCTATGTCTGATCTTAGAATTTGATTCTTTTTGCAGCCTATAGCGCCAGTTTGACTTCTTTTGTTTAAGCCTTTAAGCTTTTCATATCAAAAGAGTCAGCCATTTCTGGCCGCTGTCCTGGCAAATTTAAATTCTACCCACTAGACATTGGGTTGATCACCTGCTTGACTTTGATCTTTGATCCAAAGAACATCCAGTTCTATGTTCTATAGGGATGGTCTCACACTGCACTGTGGCATAGAAGGGAATGGATAAGAAAGAGAGAAAGAGAGAATCGTTGCATGATGATGTTTATTTAAATCATTGAAAACTGTGTCTCGATTTATTTTATATAATAAATGTTTTTCCCCTCCCCAGATTGGAACCACCTATAAGGTGGGCATCATGTACTGCAAGGCTGGACAGGGAACAGAGGAAGAAATGTATAATAATGGTGAGTCATCTCTAGTTTGTCTGAGCTTAACACGACCACCGGTGGGTTTTTGTTTGATGCTTTCTTCTTCCCAGCAGTTTCATTCGTCGGTTTCTGAGTATTTCATCCTATTTTATCGTCAATACCTCAACATTTGTCAGCCACTCTGCAGCATATCTTTTTCTTTCCAATGAGCCAAAAAACCAAACAAACCAAAAGGCACAACCCACTAACATGTCTAAAAGGTTGTTGACTCAGTTCTGTTTTGAATGATGCAAACCTCCTTCAAAAGGCAACTTGTACATGTTATAAGTTAATACTTTATTATATGTGTATGTACTTCTGCATAGCACCTTAAAATGGATGTTTTAGGCACTATATAGTTATATTAATATTTTTGTTATTAGTATCTTAAACACATTTAACAAAGACAAAGTTATAAAACCATGCCGTTCATTATTTACACAGACTGAAATTGGAAATACATTACCACTGATTACCAAATAAAAAATACGAAACTTCCACAGAGATTAATCTTAAAAATGATTTAATAAAACAGCAAATTACAGTATAGATGTTTGTTTTATTTATGTAGCAACTAAGTCTGTTCCAATGTAACATAATTCCATGGAATAGGTCAATGATTGTCTGAGGGGTGTTTTTCCCCTTATCCAATGTTAGAAAATGTTGATTATGTCGTGAAGTCAATTTGAATTTACCTTTGATTGATGTGTTTCTTATAACTCCTCTTTTATTTTTTACTTTAGAAACAACTGGACCTGCTTTGGAGGAATTTTTAAATCTCGTCAGCAATAAAGTGCGCTTAAAAGGTTGTGAAAAATATCGTGGTGGCTTGGATTGTAAAAGTAAGTTACATAATCATCTTGTGACAACCGTTTGTAAATGTGCATCTCAACAAATTCTTTGAAAAATATGAAATGTTGGAGAAATTTATGAACTTGAATTTTTATTCTAATATATATTTACTATTGTTTTTGTGTGTTTGTGGGCGTGGGGGTTTGGTATTTGTTTTAATTTTAAAGTTAAGTTAATGTTCTAAACACTCAAAAGCATCATAGACGTTGATAAAGAAAGACAGAACTACACCACCAGCTTTTTCAGTCTTAGGTTGTTTATGTATATTATATATGTTTTCCATCTTCATCATTAGAATTCGTGTCCAGTATATTATGTTCAGTAATAGTTTGTTTGTTTGTTTGTTATCTTTCCCTATAAGTACCGTAATTAAACAGTGTAGGGACCCGCTCTGTGTCTGGCCGAGGACAGTGTACAAGGCAGAAGGCATTGATGCGCAGACCCAGGTAAAACGTACCCAGGTCAAGTGCACGTCTGTGCCCCACTAGTACACATGGCCTGATACAGAGCTGGAAAATCTATGGATCAAGATTTTTAAGGCAAGCAGGGGATCAGCCCACTGTGCTTCAAAAATGTTAAGGGGGAAAAAGATCCACTATTCTGCTGGAAATTCCATTCCACCAGCCACCTTGTTAACTGGGAACGAGAAGAAAAAGAACAAGAAGAAGAAGGAGAAGAAGGAGAAGAAGAAGGAGAAAAAGAACAAGAAGGAGAAGAAGAAGAAGACCACCCTGTCCACCCACTTTTTTATAGAAGAAGTGATTGGCCAGATGGTTGAGGACCATAGGGTTGGACGAGTCGATGGTGTAGGCCCGAGACAACAGCTGCACCCCGTTCTTGATGGAGTCCTGGGTCTTAGAGTTCAGTTCCAAGATGGCCAGGCCCACCAATGCACCCACACATTGGGAGTCCAGCTGGAGGGCCCGTTCAAAGGCCATCCTAGGGAATGTAAAAAAAACAAAAATTAATTTTTTTTAATGTGTCATCAGAAGTTTTATTTTGGAACTGACAACAGAATACATGTCAAGAAAAATAAAAACACACAGAAAACAAACAAACAACTGTGTTATCAGAAGTTCTATTTTGGAGTTGAAAACTCCTCTTAGTGTATAACAGAGAAAAAATGCTGACAGAATACATGTCAAGAAAAAGAAACACACAAAAAAAAAAACCAACCCAAAAAACATTATAAATTCATTATAGCATTTTGTAAACAAATCAAAAGGACAATTAATGTAGAATTGTGTGTAACTGATGAAATTGATATTATAAACATCCAACGTCAAATTTCATAGGCTTTTCCTGTTTTTTTAAATCATGACCTTGTTTATGAAAATGTCAAGAGTTAATTTTTCTTGTTTAAATTACTGATAAACTTACAAATTAAACTAAAATTTACCATTTTATTAAAACCCAAGCAGTGCCATTAACGCCAAACAGAAATGAGCTTCTCAAAGGAAAGAAAATTAAAAACCCAAGCAGTGCCATTAACGCCAAACAGAAATGAGCTTCTCAAAGGAAAGAAAATTAAAAACCCCAGTAAAGTAAAAATCCACGGAACAAAATGATTCCCAGTTCCTCACCTGGCTTTCGCTTGGCGATTTAGTTTGACAAAGCAATGACCCATGCCCAGACGAACAGAGGCCGGACATGTTGGGTTTGTGCGCAGGGCTTTCTTGTAATAGGCCAGGGCTCCTCTGTAGTCTTTCTTATTGAATGCAATGCATGCTTTACCCAGGAGGGAAGGGATGTTGTTGCCTGACTGTAGAAATAACAAACAGCTTTACATTCATAATACAATAAATAATTATATTAATAATAATAATATATATAATAATAATAATAATAAATAATAATATAATAAATAATATATTAATAATAATAATAATAACAATAATATATATAATAATACTAATATATAACAATGATAATAATGTTTATCAAGTTCCCTTTATGCCGCAATAAGCAGTGTAGGGGAAAGTCATGTGTCAAGCTCTGAAAGGAGCACATGACAAATAGAAGTAAATCCAAAATGTCAATGAGGACTTGCACCACTCATCACATAACAGATGGCTAGAAAGACCCTGCATCAGTAATAAAAGACGAGCAGGTGATGAGCCCACTGCATATAATAATTGTAATAATAATAATAGTAATAAGATCATTTACAAAGCGCCTTCCCTTGTTAGTTCAATGATTCCCTTGTTAGTTCAAGGTGCTCAGATTCAGTGAGATATTTGGATTCAATGGAGACAAAATAAAAATCACCCCATTTACATAAATAAATGTCAAAAACAAAACATTTCATTTCATAATTAAAAAGTTGACAGGTCTGTTGTGATGGCTCTTGTTTAGTATCATACCTGATTGAGGACAAAGTTAAACTGTGCATCTGCTTGGTCCATCTTGTCCCCCTCCAGAAGACAGAAGTAGGCTCTGCCCAGCAAGTGGTTCTGTCAGAAACAATATAATCAACATACTTATTAAATTAGATTCATTTTCAAGAAATAATAATAAATAATAATAAATAAATTCCCTTCATTCATCCCAGGGGGAAATTTTGTCTTTAGGGACTATTCCGAGGGTAGATAGAAATAACCCAGGCGTCAGCCACAGTGCAGCGCAGCAAAGTGGGATCAAGGTCTTGAGAAAAAAAAGTGCTTCCACCTGGGTTTGAACCTGCGACATCTCGAACCGAAGGAGTGACTTAGCCACTTCGCCACCAGCTCCCCACATAATGTAAATCATTCTAGGAATCATTTTAATTCTCACGAATTAAAAAATTGTTGGATTTAAAAAAATCAATAAATGGTTATTTCAAAAACTTTTCCACTTATGAGGCAAGTTGTATTAATTTCCATTTCGACAAAAAAAATATCTAAATCTAACATTACTCACTTGAACATTTCCCATCATTCAAAAAGTTCAACTGTTAGAAACAAACTGTTGTTAGTCAATTGCTATCCTTTAAAAAAAATTAAATGTTTGAGTCTTTTCCATACAGACAGTTGATGCTAACATACGACATTATTCTTTTTATTATTCAATTTTGGATATAGTGGACCATTGAAGTCGAATAAAGGAATGGGGGCTGCCACTGCAAGAAGCTAAAATCCAAAAATGAGGTGAAAATGGTGTAGCTCCAGGTGTAAAACAAATAACAATGCAAAGAACGTTCTCTGTATTGTTATTTGTTTTACACCTGGAGCTACACAATTTTCACCTATTGAAGTCGAATAGCATTTCACACTACACGATTATGTCAATACTTGCCTGGTCGTACATAATGATTCTATCAGCTTGCGTGTACAGAAGGGTGGCCTTTGTGAAGATGTCCCTCTTCCTGTCCTTGTTCTTCTCCTTGTGCGCCTGCTGCACGTAGTAAGCGGCCAACGTGTCCAGGGAGCGCATCTGGTCCTTCTCAAAGTTGGTATAGTCCAGGCTGGCATCAGTGCGAGATGCTTCAAGGATCTTCACAAAATCTTCTATAAAGCCTTGCTGATAGTACTCCAACTGAAGAAAGAAATGCGAAATCATTTGAAAATAAAAATAAAAGTAGTACTTATATATATAACATCAATTCATCTAAAACTATTGGTGATATGAAAAACAAAAACAAAAGAAAAATCTATCTTACAATCATTTGCACACATTTTAGCATTAACAACAGATTAGTTTTATACATTACAGATCATGTAAATGTATTAAATTTAATTTTATTTGTTAAATGGCCATATTTCAAAGTACAAAAAATGCTATACAATGCTGTTCACATATAATTGGTGTTTGTTGGGAGTGAAAGATAACAAATATCATATCAGGACTGAAGGGTACAAACACAATTTGTATCTAATTACACTAACGTACTAACGTATTTAAAATTTCAAGCAAGATGAGTAAAACATATATTCAAAGTTTATGTTCATACCACATACAAAGTATATTTTGCCCTTTTCCTAAAAAAAAACAAACCACAAAACTAATTGATACTAGAAAATACATTAATTTCTAAAATTTATAAAAATTTGGTATGAAAATGTAGACAGTGATCTTACAGCCAATGTCACCCAAATATGTAGAGGGGCAACTTCCTGTCTCAGAATACTAAGAACTTCTTCTCCTTCAGGCAGTTGATTGAGATCAAGTTCTATCACCTGGAAATATCAAAACAGTTTAAATTTTATTAGCAAATTTAATTAAAAAGAACACGACTTATACAGAGGAAGAAAGATTGATAGAACAAAACCATTGGCTAAATAAATACAGAACTAGCCCTTGCATAGACGGGTCTAACTTGAGAACTTACGATCCCTGATCCTTCAACTCTCACCTTGATTTGGGGTTCAAGATTTGTTGGGAACCGAGCCATACGAAAACAAGGTGCCGAAAGCGTGTGAGAGTGAGTGTGAGTGAGAGAAAGCAGAAGAGGGAAAGGGTGTAGGGTTTGTGTGAGCTCTCACATACATACATGACATCATGATGTCGGGGGGGGGGGGGGGGGGGGGTGGGTGTCAATGGCACCCATGACTTACAGGAGACAACCAACGACGTAACTTCATAACTTTCAAACATATATTATATATGGCTTTTTTGTCCGTGCGTCATACATTTAACTTTAACGTTCTATGTCACTTTGTTGATTGAGCTGCAAAATACTTGGTTCACATTCACAGTTCGGGGAGAGAATTGCAAATCGTTACCATCCATCACAGTACAGTGAAGTAGAGAAGAGGTCCTGACTTGAGAGCGCCAGAATTGAGTCATAAATTGCAACAGAGAACAGCTCTATTAGAAGTTGTCTTTCTTCCGAGGGAATTTATCTTAATCTTACGTCTTGATGATTCTCTCACCAGTCTAAGTCTAACTCTATTACTATTACCTCAAACAAGTCAGTAGACTAGTAGTAGTTAGTAGTAGTAGTAGTAGTGTAGTAGTGTTAGTAGTCTAGCCCTTGCTGTAGTATCTAGTGTAAGTGTGGAGTGGGCAGACATCATATTCTCTCACTCTCTCAGCTCCACTCTCTTCCTCCTTTCCTTTCTGTCTTAATTTTTTTACTTTTTATAAAAATAAATATTATTTGGGTTTGAAGTTTGAGTTTTACTAGTCTTGAAATTACAACAATCGCAACAATGTCGGAATATATATCATCTTGACGTAACAGTAACACAACACAGTACAACTTACAACAGTAACAACACAACAACGACAACACAACTGTGCAATGTCATGAATGAGTGACGAAAAATTATTACATTTGGATGTGGTCATCATCTCTCCACACCCCCCACCCACACTAACTATAGACTATAGACATACGTCTGTTAGAAGTAAGAGTCAAGAGTAAGGCGAAACAGTATGATCTTGATGATCATTAACTTAGTATTTTAGGCAGGCTTGGGCTACTACTACAGCCTACAGTACAGTACCAGTACTAACTACTAGCTAGGCAGCTAGGGGCTATCGATAATTGGGTGCTTTCACTTTCAAATTTTGGAAAGGCAATTCACTGTCATAAAGGAGCAAAAGCTATCAAAATTGGTTAAGACAAGAATGAAAACTTTGAAAAAGCTTACCTCATCTGTATCCCTTAAAGGGATTTCAATCGATCCTAAAGCATTTGTTGACATTTTGGGACCGTAGTTGTCTGAATACTTTGTTGATCAAGCACAATCACAGCAGTTCGGAGTTCCGACCAAACTTCACAATGTGACAGCATACCAGTTTCCAGCAGTCTAGCCCTAGTCCATGCCTGTTTCAGTGTCAATTTTCAGGCAGACACTGACACTTAGGTACTTGCGGCTAAACCAGGGTTACCAGCCAGTGATTTTTCACTAGTCTACATCTTGTGAGGAAATCTAGTGGTCTAGTGAGCGAAATGCAAAACATGCTCAAATCTAAACCAGGGTTACATGCGCTTGTGATTTTTCACTAGATCATTTTAGGAAATCTAGTGATCTAGTGAGTGAAATGCAAAAAATGCTCAAATCTAGATAGTGTAGTGATTTCTCAATAAAACAGAAAAAATCAATAATAGCTTCATGTCTCTTTAGATACCCTGTCCATCGTCACATTTCTAAGTTTAGTTATGGCGTTGTCTTTTGCGTCATGTGTACTATCTTACTATCTACCTGTATTTGTATTTAGCTTCAATATCAATTTTTAGAATAATATATTTCCCTTATTGTGTCATCATCAAACAATGGATCGAAGTTTGTTTGTTATCTGTTCCCTATAGTCTAGTACCGTAATTAAACAGTGTAAGGACCAACTCGGTGTCTGTCCGAGGACAGTGTACAAGGCAGAAGGCATCGCTGCCCAGACCCAGGTTGTAAGCAGCGTTTGTCCTTGTCCAAATATTGTATTCGCGCCTAACAGGCAGCATGTGGCGTATTACGTGTTGAGTGTTCCGTTGCTTACCACCCGGGGTAAATGTGCTACTGTAAAGCGCTTAGAGCATGGTGATGATCGTGGATAAGCGCTATATAAATAATAACAATAAAATATAGTTTTTATATAGCGCTTTACCCCATATGGACCGGCTCAAAGCGCTTTATATTTTTTGTCGCTGATGGGTTTAGAACCCAGGCGGTCACCCGTCTATTCACTGACACATTCAAAGACATGGCTTGTCAACACCAACAGTCGAGACCTGCTCCCTGCTCGGCCACCGACGTCCCCAACTTATTATTCCAAATATGGATTATCGATCAATGCTCTGAGATACAGCAGAGACGCCCTTTGATTTCAACAATTTTATATTTTGTCTTTTTTTTCTTCAACATAGGCATAGAAAAGGGTAAATAACAACAAAACAAAACGAGGTCAGATTGAAACATTTTGAAAATATTTAATAACTATTAAAAGCGTTAATGTCAATTCAATTCAAGTTTTATTTCGTGCAATGCAAATTGAATACACAAATAATCAAAGCTCTAAATAGCCTTTGACCGACATAAATATTTAATTTTTCAAAGGACAGGCATTCAATATCACCAATGATAATAACAACAACAACAACCAATGTTTGAACAAATCGATTTATAAATTAATCAATACATTAAATACATGCTCTGCAGAAGTTACCCATATTTTCCATTCCCATGATATACACGAAAGGATTTTTAAATCTATTAGAATTGTGTTTTCTTTCGTATCTATATCAGAAGTGATAAAAAAGAGGGGTTATAGGTATTTAGATACAAAGAGAAAGACTCTGGATAGAGATCAATGGCGAAAGTTCGTCCACTACACTACGCCGAAAGGTAGAAAGGAAATTGATATATAATTGATCTATTTTGTTTATCTTATTTGGGTGGACGTGGGGGAGAGGGGAGGTGGGGGGGGGGGGGGGTAGACATTCCTAATGAACAACTTGAGGTTGATTAATCTCTGTATGAATTATTTCCTCTAAAACTATTGATTTTGTGTTAATAATCTAAGATATAATAAGATAAGATAAGATAATACTTTATTTTATCCCCGTAGGGAATTTCTTTGTAGTGAAAGGGACACGACTCCAGACGGGACGGGACACCATGCGTACAACTCAGTGGAGTCCACTTAAGATAAACTCGCTTAAGATAAAAATCTCGCTTAAGGTAAACCATTCGTCCGGTCCCATTTTTTTCTTATTTACGTCAACTAAACAACGTCTGGTTTATATAAACACGGATCACACTCAGTCTGTTTAAAATTAACTTTTTCTGTCACCATGACCTCTCCCTTTCCACTTTTGCGGAACACCGACGTTGGTTTGCTCAAAAACAAACAAAAAACCCCCAAAAACAAAACAAAAAAACCCCATCATCTACAAAAACAACAGGCCTAAAGTAAGGAAGAAGGTCACGCATAGCATTTTATGAACAGGGGAGGTCACCCACCGCCGATTTTGTAACCACTGGTTGTTTCCCTTGGAAATGGTTAACGATAAACCTTGCATAAGATTAAGATAAACTCATTGTCTGGTCCCACGGAGTTTATCTCTAAAGCGGACTCCACTGTAGTAACTTGGCACTTGCAGCTTGATTTGGTTCGTCAGACAGTGGTGATTAATTCTAACCGACCAAACGCTGTATTTGATCGGTTAGAATTAATCACCACTTGACTGTCTGACTAACCAAACCAAGCCGCTAGCTTGTGGTGAGTTTTCTGGTTTCCTGCCCCTTCCGGAGATCCGTCCCGCCACTACCAATCATATCACATATTATCACTAGACTGTGCATTGATTTTTTTATATTGGAGTTAAGAGTTGGTAGACTTACCTTCCCATTGATTCCAAGTAGCTCGTCGTTTGAACTCGTATTTCTTGTTGTATACGACTGGTTGTTTTGGTTTTGTTGTTGTTGGGGTTTTTAAAAAGATAAAGCTTATTTTGACCCCAGGGCCAGAAGCATTTTGTCTTTATGATTTATTTCGAAGAACAACAACAACAAACAAACAAACAAAAAACAACCAAACAAAACAACCTGAAATAACCAAAGCGTCTCTCTCTCTCTCTCTCTCTCTCTCTCTCTCTCTCTCTCTCTCTCTCTCTCTCTCTCTCTCTCTCTCTCTCT